>CM030832.1:11793755-11823755 GCA_018105865.1 Metaphire vulgaris
GGCGATTTATTAATAGATAATATGGGTTTTATCATTCGAGGCCTATATATGCATGTGTGTGTGTTTGTGTGTGTGTGTGTGTGTGTGGTCGACCCAGCCCTCATTCACTAGAGGAGTTTGTAAATGATTGGCAGCTTTGTCTGCGAAAGTAAAACGCGGGTCCGGAGAAAGCAATGGCAGACTATTCGAGACTAATGGCGCAAGCCACCTGCGTCGTTGCTTGCCTGCAACCGGAGATCAGCGCCGGGCCCAACGCTCGAACTCGAGTATGGGCGATACTTTGCCATTTTATATGATTTTCTAATTACAGCAAAAGCCTGATCCACAAATAGTCCTGCAATCTGCTCTGATACACAATGTGGCGACAATTGATTGATTTGTGCTATTGATATTCATTGAGATGTATATACAGCGTATTGAGATGTATATACAGCGTATTGAGATGTATATACAGCTATATATGCATGTGTGTGTTTGTTTGTTTGTTTGTTGTGTGTGTGTGTGTGTGTGTGTGTGTGTGTGTGTGTGTGTGTGTGTGTGGTCGACGCTATGTTGTGGTGTGTGTGGTTCTTTGGGCAGTTAAATGAGCGCAAAATCATTTGACGTTGCTTATTCGTCGGTAGTTTCTGTAATAAGTCTGAACAGCAAAATCATATTGCAGACCGACTCCTAATAGGCCTATACGTGTAACTGTGTGTGCCCCTATGGCGCCATTCATGTTAAAATTGGGTTCGAGTCGTAATTGGATCTTAAATACGTGTTTAGTTAACGTTTTTATGAGAACATTAAACCGCTAAACCGCTCTAATTCATTCTTAGCATGGTTTAAACTTTAAAGTGGCTTAGGAGGCATTACTGCCTGTGTGAAAGCCACTATAGGGGCGCTAACGGGGCTTGAACTCGCTAAGTCAGGCAAGCGTACCGCTCCGGCGCGTAACCCACTCTGCCATCTTCCGCCCCTATATGCAACATCATACCCTATGGGAGTAACCCAAACACAGTCGGACAGACACACGCACATGCATATACAGAGAGAAACAAACAAACAAACAAACAGGCACACGCAGAGCGATGGTTGAGGCAGAGATAGCCACACTGGCAGAGACGAGGCGATGAAGACAGTCTCCAATCATACAGAACATACGACGTTATGCTCTTCCGCGATGTTGACAGCAGGTCCACTCGTATACGCTACTCTTGGCCTACCTGGACCTGACCTCCGTTCGAAGCCGATTACCTTCATCTGCAGCTCATCCGCCCAGTCGGTCTGCCTCTTCCGCTGTCTCCCGGTTGTTCCTTCCTTGTGGAGGCGTATAGTAGGTTCGCAGGTCGTTGTACGGACCGAACGTCTTCGCGCAGCTGAACGCCGGGTGGAGACGGATTAGACTTGCTAATGCCCGTCACCCAACCTCCGTCGCTCTGGTCTGCCTGTGGTACAGCAGCGGAAGGCATCGGACAGAAGGGGGTGTAGGCATGAGACTCTGTGTGTATGTGTGGGGGTGGGGTGTGAGGGTGGGGTGGGGTGGGAGAGAAACGTACTAGACCAGACGACGGGGGTGGGATGGGGTGGGGGTGAAACGAATGAGCTGCGGACTTAATGGAATTCAAGACGGTTTTGCCGGATTTCCATCACGAGTTGTTGGGAACAGATGTGTCCATGCGGTGGTTGAGAGTGTTTCACTTTCAGAGTATTCGGCTTCACTCTGTACAGCCGAAACACGCGTGCCTTACCGTTGCTAGTACAGTAGAAGGGCGCTATAGAAGTCAGGATATTCGTACACAGACAGGCTGTAAGCAATAATTAGGGCAACATGTCTCAACGCGGTGCATAAGTATAAGCAGACTTAAGTAAGTTAAGTGACAAGAGCACTTCTGGGAAAACTGCAACAGCATCTGAAAAAAGGAAAGAGAGTAAGTGTTACTTGTCTTTTTACTAAGCTTACTATGGCCGTAGGCTACAATAATTATTGGTGAATTAACAGTAACTGAATTGACTGTTTGTTGTTTAACTGTTTGACGGCGTATATATCTTACTTGTAACTTCTGTCGCGTGATTTCATCTTAGCGCCAATGCAGCTGTCCAAAATTTCTACAATCACCTAGCGCTTTAAAATAAATAGTAATAATGTCGTTAGATCTTCCAAAGAACTGAATACTCTCAAGTATGTACCCAAAGTACTTCGCTTCCAACTGGTGTGCCTTCTGCATAATCCGTCCTGCAGTTCTCACTCTCACTGATCTCCGGAATTCATTTGACCTTTTGCGGATGCTGTTGAAAGATCAAATGTTCTCATTCGAATCTTCTGACCGGCGAAACAGACTTGGCGGAGAATATCGTTCACACAAAGCCGAATACAATCCTGTGGAAACTGCTTCATAAATCGCTTCTTCCATGCAGTTCAGTAGGCCCACGTGGAGCAAACTGGCGTGTGATGAAGTTGCAAAGAGTGAAAGGCTGTATGCAGCATCTAGGCTTCGTAGTTTGCAGCAAAATACGCCGTCGAATCAATAAGCAGCCACGGATAAGGAGTTGAGCTACAAAAACTGCTAACTTATGCTAACTTAGTGGACTCAGTGGTTCATATTTGGTTCTTCCAGCCGAGCTGAAAAGATTTAGCTGTCGGCTCCTAAGAGCTTAGAGGCGGGTTTATCTGCCGCACTAATGAAAAACGACCACCAGTGGGAAGGGGTCGAATTTACAGTGGCGTAAATTTGGATGAAAATGTGGGGACCCATATACCTTCCCCTTCTCCTTTGGTAACCTCTCAAAAAGTGGGTTTTTCGGGCCTAGAGGCCTAGCAGAAGTTTACACCTATGGGACGAAAATTTCTTTTCTATCGTATACCCATCTGCTGGAGATCGAAAATTTTGGTAATGGAGCAGTCAAGCAACAATGCATTTTGAAAATCTGCCCACTAATTTGCATCTGCAGAATTCTGCAACGCTGAACGCGTTTGGTTCTCATTTCTCTCGACAGCGTTACATTTATGGTCATCATCTTGTAATCATCGCTGAATGAAAACAACAATTCGCACGACATAAGTCCTAAATCCTAATCGTAAGGACCGCGTCATGATAGTGACCATCAGCCGCTGTCCTACACACACGCACACACACACACACACACACATATATACACACAGGTATCATGCCATCCAAATCAATCGTCGAAAAGGTGTTGCGGAAATTTGGAGACAACGGAGCAGAAACTCTTTCACTTACGAGAGAATTAAATCTCACGAAGACGTCGGTGAAACACGAACACTGAAACCAAATCAAGAGATGTTAGCATCGCCAACGGAAGCAATGAAAGGCCGTTTTACAGGAAATCCGCTGGCGTTCATTAAAATGACCGTACAACAGATTTCTAACAGCTTCTTCCCCTAAGATATTAAGCGACTCGATTTATAGTAAGACAGAGTGGTCGATTTTTCAAATACTGTGACCGGCAGTGAAGGTCAGAATACTCCACTACAACATTTCTTGACTTCCACTGGAGGGCAGACATTGGGTCAATTACGTTTTAACCAATTATATATATATATATATATATATATATATATATATATATATATATGTACATATATATATAGGCCTATATATGTATAATTGTAATTTAATTGCAATTGGTTAAAACGTAATTGACCCATGTCTGATCACGACCAGACTATATGACGGTTATTCGACACAGAGCCGTAACTAGATGGGGACAGGGGGCAAGCGGCCCCTGGCGCCGTTTTGGGATGGGGCGCCAGAATCCATGTCTTGATTTTATTCACGACGGGAGTTTTACAACTAAGAAGTTATAAACGCCCGCCAAAGGCATTGCCAGTAGGCTCCTATGTATCAATCAATCAATCAATCAATCAATCAATCAATCAATCAATCAATCAATCAATCAATCAATCAATCAATCAATCAATCAATCAATCAATCAATCAATCAATCAATCAATCAATCAATCAATCAATCAACCAGTCAATCAATCAATCAAGCAGTCAATCAATCAATCAAGCAGTCAATCAGTCAATCAATCAATCAATTCATTTATTTCTCACATTACAAGTAAGAAAGTATACAGTAAGTATAACAAGTAAGAAAAAGGTAATCACGGCTAACTTTATTAAATTATATTATTATTATAATTTTATTAAACTTTATTAAATATTAAACTTTATGAAATTACTCTTTTACTGCTCAAGGTGGTGAAAAGTCTGAAAATCAAAAAAGGTCATCGCCTGTTTTCCTGTTTTAAAACTAGTTTGTGGGCGAGAAATGTAGGTCTATACCTTGCCCCGGGCGACAAATAGCCTACTCTAGCTATGGCTCTGATTCGGCAATCACATAATACCCATTTATTAACAGTTTCTTAATGTCTCTGCAAAATTCTCGCATCTAGTCCTGGCATGATCAGAGGGTGCCCGAAATCGCGGCCCCTCTTATGTATGCGCAGGCGCTGTTATGATACTTTTGAGAAGGCCAACAAATAATAAGCGACAAAAACATATAATTAATTTATGTTTTCACTCGGAGAGATCATTAGGATTATTGTAATAATAATTTTTAATAGAAGGTGACTTTATAGACTTTATAGTTAAAATCTATTAGGTCTAAACAGTAAATAGCAAACAGTATAACACTATATATTAAGAAGACTGTTAGATTGGTGGATATCTGCGAATCAGGAGAAGCCAGTTGAAAGGCGAAACTTGATTGACAGATAGCCGCTGGATATAAGCTAGGGAAGAGGGTGAGGCAGCACTCTCGCCCGGGAACTGTGAAACGAAGGACTGAAATTAAACCCCGGAGAGGCGAGGAGTCGGAAAATATAGTGCGAAAGATCGTAACGGATAGCTAGAGAAATATGTCGGAAAATAAGAACTGGTTTTGATGAAAGATATGTTAATATCGGCTAGGAGAAGAAAGAACTGCGTGTAACGATCTGTTTCGTCGAATATTAAATCTTGCGAAAATCCAGTTGAACGGTGTTTGTTTCGTGACGTCGAACGGACTCATCGCGTGCCCCCCGAAGAGCGCGATTTCAGCCAGGCCACTCGGACACTTTACAACATTTAGCACCGCTACCACCATAATGTCGAAAAGGAGTGTACGACAACAAACTTTTCACATTACATCGTGACCAGCGAAAAAGGAAGACTTCACGAACAACGATCCAGACTGGTGAGGAAACTACGAAGCAGACGTTGACGACGACAACAAAGAAGGAGAAACAACAAGGAGAAAGGAAGAAGCATCAAGACGAATCGCGCGGAACGGAGGGCAGAGCTCTGAAGAAACTCGTGAGACAACTGCTGGGTGCGAGAACCGAAAGAAGGCGACGCACAGCAAAAGAGAAAATTGTCCCGGGTGAGCGGCTTCCAGTTTACTCGATTGTTAGATGATTTCTGTATGCTTGAGACTGTATATTGTTGTTTCGTCCTATTTTTCTCTGTGAGAGAGACTTGTCGAAACCTCGTGATTAATTAATTATTTGATTATAGTAATAATTTGTGAGTCGACTGTTTAGACGAGGGGCAGAATCGGACTACAAGACTGACAGCCGAAAATTATTTGTTGAATTTTGTCGGTTGAGTTATTTGTTTTGAGTGTGTTTACTATAGAATTTTATGTTTATTTTGTGATCAAAACAATTTTGTTTTAAAATGTTTGACACAATGACGAAGAGGCAGCTAGAAGAAGAATGCCTAGCTCGGGCCATAGACACGGCAAGTCTGACCAAACACGAAATGGTCAAAAGACTGAAAGGTCATAAAAAGAGAGTCCAGACTCAGAGAAAAGACTGCTCGGAGGCTGATGTGGAACAGGCTGGAGAGGAAAGCGAGGATGAGACGATCCCTGACGAACCAAATGAAAGCCAAATGCGGTTAGCTCTAATTCGAGCCGAGGAACGAAGATTTGCGGCGGAAACCGAGGCGATGAAGAGGAAAGAGTCAACAGCGAGGGCGGAAATGGAAATGATGATGGCAAAAGCAACCGCAGCCAGAGAAGAGGCGGCTGTCGAGGAAAGGAGATCCAAGGCTGAGAGGGAAAAATTAGAGGCTGACAAGCAGAGGTTTGAAATGGAATTAACGCTATTAAGAGAAAAAGCTAAAATGGGTCTAGTTCAGCAAAATTTGACAGCTGGAGACGCCGAGACTGTTGAGACAAATCATAATTCGATTGTAAAATTGCCCTCGATGCATGAAAACGAAGATGTTATCTCATACTTTCATTCATTCGAGAAAATTGCATGTTTAAATAATGTAGATGAAACACACTGGTCTAAACTGTTACCAGCTTTGTTAAACAGTACAATGAGGGCGCATTATAACCGTTTGTCATATGAAATATGTAATGATTATCGAAGGCTTAAATGCGAACTGTTAAAGTCATGTCGAATGAATTCAAAATTTTATTGGGATAAGTTTAAACAGATGCATCGTACTGGGAAAGAGTCCTATGCACAATTTTCGACAAGGCTAAAAGACGTATACGATTATTATCTTGATTCAAAAGAGATTAAAACTTTTGAGGCCTTAAAAGATGATGTCCTCATAGAACGATTTAAAGAGTCGCTGCCAAGCGATACTCGATATTTTGTAGATGCTAGAAATCCAGTGAATGCAGCGGAAGCAGCAAAATTGGCGGATCTCCATTATGAATGCACGCTGGAAGCTAAGAAAGACAATAGATTTAATAAAGGCAATGGATCATGGCAGAAATTTAACGACCCAGATCAAAAGTTCGACAGAAATCAAACAAAACCAGTCGAAAACTTTGTTAATCGGGGAGAAGGGCAAAAATCAAACAATGGCAATAATTTTAACAGGCAGGGCCACTCCCAAGTCGATGAAAGCGGAGCCAGAACAAAAGGGTGCTTCAATTGTCAAGCTGGTTCACATAAAATAGCCCAGTGTCCTTTGTTGTCAAGGCCACAAGTTAATTACATCTCGCGAAAGGGTCCAAACGACACTTTATTACAAGAATACAGAAGAAAATTTAGTATACCAATGATTGTGAATAATAAAAATGCATTTGGCCAGCGAGACACAGCAAGCGATATAACTTTAATAGATTCTGAGTTTGCAAGAGGCCAACCGATTTTGCGAGATAGAAAACTCAATGTCCAGTCGACATTTGGTCAATTAAAATGGTTAGATGCGTGTGAAATTCAAATAGCGTCGCCTCATTTCGGATCAAACAGCCCAGTTAAGGTAATAGCAGCCGTTGTGGAAAATTTGAAAGTACAAATAATAATCGGTAATGATCTGTTCATTCAAAATCCTGAATTAAAAGACACAGTGAGTGCCTGTGATCACAGTTCAAAGGCGAGTCCTGAAGCTAAAAACTCGGAACCAAAGAAACCTACACCTGAAGATGGTGGGGAGGAGAGAAAGGATCGGAAACTCGATCATGATCCCGTGAAACCTGATCACACGGCCGAAGTCATGATAGTGACCAGAGGAGGCGTGAATGGGCAGGGTTCAAACACTTCAGAAGTTCCCCGAGTTCCTCGACCAACAGATAAAAGTGATCATGCGAAATTAACCACCTGTCCCGAATTGAATTCGCAGAACAGAGAGAGTGAGGGTAAAATTAAAGACAGTTCATCGGTAATGATCGAATTCGACGAAGAGACTCGATCACAAAAGCCAGTGCCGACCGACACAGATGCCTGCGGCGTGACTAATGACTTTAAGATGATCTACACTAGAACCGAGGAATCTTTGAACTCCGGAGACCTACCGCTGGAAGCAAAGGAATTCCAGAAAACTCAAAGGTCAGATGTGAGTCTGACAGTTTATCAGAGAAGCACAGAAGATAACGAATCTGGCTACGAAGAGAATAAAAGATTCTTGTACAAAGATAAGACCGAAGGAAAGGAGCCGACTAATCGCGTATCGGTAATTAAAGAGACGGACTTCGAGAACCCAATGCAAAAGGCAGAACTTCTCGACGAGAACGCCCGTAGCGAGACAAATGAACTCGCTACGAGGGACGCTAACGCAGATGGACACAGAACACAGGAGACTTTGAAATTTAATAGCCTCCCGCAAGAGGCAGGCCAACTACATAAGGCACAAAGAAACCTGTTGCAAGGTGAGGCAGGCCTAACTAAAGGAACGGACGCTCGAAGACAGAACGAAAATAACGAAAAATGCAGTCGAGAAACTTTGAGTGGAAGCAATATAGATGATACAGAGAAGATAAATATAGAAATCTCATCGAATGTAATCAGCAAGGAATGCACTATAAACATGGAAAGTCACTTATCACCCGAATTACAAGAGAATCTCAGAGAACTGTTAGCAGAATTTGAAACTAAAATTATCAATAAAATAGGCGAACCATTCGAAATAAAATTTTCAATGCATTCAACTAAAGACGAAAAGACGGCACCCAAGTCTAATACGATCTCAGAGAGTTGTAGAGGATGGAATTATCCGTTGAAAAATATGATAGAAGATAAACAGACTAATGTATCAAATAGGCCTACACAGTTTAAGAAATCTTCCAGATTATTATCAGCTTCACCAGAATTAAATAAATTATTTAGGTCATGCAGTGAGGCGACCGGAATGATAGAAAACCTATAGGAGACTATCTCAGGCATACTTAGATACATAAACGCCTACAATTGCTATGCTGTAAATATATACACTGCTTAACTACATACGAAAACTGATAATACGTATAAAGAAATCTTTATGGATCAAGAGATCATACGAGAAGCTAATTTTGTACTATGTTTATTATATATGTTTTGTTTTATAATAATGGTTGATTTGAATCATGCATTCTATTGTTAAACGTGACCATCAGCTCACATTGATTTTTTAACATGATTGTCAGACAGCTTATCCCGAGCCTATTCAGAGCTATTGGTGTTTGTATTTGTTGTATAGAAATTAATTATTGCATATATATGAAAGACTGCTGTTAAAATGTACAAAAGCCTTTTAGTCTAGATAGGCGTATTGATCTAGAAATCTAGTTTTTTTGTGTTTGAGCGAAATTAAGCTGGTAAACAAATCTATCAGTGTCTATTACCATATTATAGTAACATAAAAAGTTGCATATGAATGTTACATTTCAGCTCACATTAAGAGTTTTTTCTTATATGTTTTTGTTTTAAATGAGTATTTGCATTATAGTGTGCATTTTTCTCTTTTGTTCTTTTGTTTCTTTTAATATGGATTTACATAGAGGCCTTTATAAGTGCGATACAAGTTGTTCGAATTATATGTTTTAGATGTGCTGTATAACGATGTATGAATTTACTCTTGTACATCTCATCCGAGGAGAACTGAAGTCGCTATAGAACTCTTACTAGACAACGGCCATCTCCATCATGAAGCCCGACCTATCATCCGTCAGCTTCGAGGGCGAATGGTGTTATGATACTTTTGAGAAGGCCAACAAATAATAAGCGACAAAAACATATAATTAATTTATGTTTTCACTCGGAGAGATCATTAGGATTATTGTAATAATAATTTTTAATAGAAGGTGACTTTATAGACTTTATAGTTAAAATCTATTAGGTCTAAACAGTAAATAGCAAACAGTATAACACTATATATTAAGAAGACTGTTAGATTGGTGGATATCTGCGAATCAGGAGAAGCCAGTTGAAAGGCGAAACTTGATTGACAGATAGCCGCTGGATATAAGCTAGGGAAGAGGGTGAGGCAGCACTCTCGCCCGGGAACTGTGAAACGAAGGACTGAAATTAAACCCCGGAGAGGCGAGGAGTCGGAAAATATAGTGCGAAAGATCGTAACGGATAGCTAGAGAAATATGTCGGAAAATAAGAACTGGTTTTGATGAAAGATATGTTAATATCGGCTAGGAGAAGAAAGAACTGCGTGTAACGATCTGTTTCGTCGAATATTAAATCTTGCGAAAATCCAGTTGAACGGTGTTTGTTTCGTGACGTCGAACGGACTCATCGCGTGCCCCCCGAAGAGCGCGATTTCAGCCAGGCCACTCGGACACTTTACAACATTTAGCACCGCTACCACCATAATGTCGAAAAGGAGTGTACGACAACAAACTTTTCACATTACAGGCGCCTTCAGAGGCTAAAGGAGGCCCGGGCCAGTTGGAATTTCCTAAGTCTTAAAGTTTCTTGACGACCTCTTTTCTGCTTGTCAATTAAAAAAGATCGTCATCAAATTTTGGGCCCCCTAGTAGTAGCTATCTAGTTTTCTAGCTCTCCCAAAATTCTAGACAAGGAAAAAAGCGAGGCCCCCAACATATGGAGGCCCGGGCCAAATGGCCCTCCTGGCCCCCCTCTGGATGGGCCTGTGTAAGTGTGTATGCGCTAAAATGGACATAGGCCCATAGACGCGCATCCCATTTAGTCCGACTAGGGGTTCGGGGAAGCGTCGTGAGCGCCCAGTCGCCCACAGCAGCGAAGTCTCTTGGGCGGAGACACAGCCGTAAAAATTTGAGCAATATTACAGTTGTAGACAGTGCATACTTTGAATATTTCTAATTGGGATTTATTATTGAATGTTTATTTACTTATTTATTTATTTTATTTATTTATAGACAGTTTCTAGCGCAGTAAACAAGGCTAAGGCCTACGACAAAAGCGCTTTGACATATATCATTTAAATCCTATATTAAATAGGTGTTTTTAAGTTCCTAAGAAAGGATTACGCAGAGACAGCTTCCGACACAACGTCAGGTAACGAGTTCCACAGTAATAGATTCCCTTTGGAGAGTGACCTTTCTCCAAGCTTATAGAGGTCTTCGACGGAGGAGGGACAAGCTGCAGGACTCGAAGACTCGGCCGGAGCTTAAATGTTATATGAATATTACGAATGTTACGAAAATACGAATCCAAAATATGATTACGTCTGAGAGTTGTCAGTGGAATCGATATATGCTTATTAATTGCTGCTGCAAATTTTAGCATTGGCTTCAGGATTATATCCGGATTTTGCCAGAAAAACCGTTAGACAGAGATTCTAGCGATAAAATATTATAACAATGAAATTATTGGACATGACTTAAATTTTGGGTAAATCATTGGCATAGTTACGGGTAGGGCACGGGTTCCGAGGCCCTATTCTTCTGGTTGGGACCGATCGTATAGAATTTGCGCTATAAATCGTTAATAATTTTTCTTGGGAGTTGTAGCATAAAAGTAGAGAATACGTGAATTTGCGAAGAACTCCTTGATGAGCTTTTTCGCTCGTCTGAGAATTTTCCCCCGAAAATGTGTCCTTCTATCCTGGAACCCTGGTTACCCCAATGGGGAAAATAAACTGATTCATTGGAATGAATGGCGTATTAGGTCTGCACAGCAACTAGTAAAATCAGTGGCGTAGCCAGGAATTTCCGAAGGAGGGGAGGACGGGAGTTATGGATCCCATGATTCCAAAATTCGGAAAATTCTGACAACCAATGAATTATATAGGTATGTGAGATGAGCGCGTACAACTATATTGTTACACAATAAAAAGTTTTGGTCGAACAGCGAAGGAGGGTGATCAACCTCCAAAGGTCCCCCTTGGTTACACTGAGAACAGCCAAGGGGAGTTTCAACCCCACCCGCCCTTGGCTACGACTCTGAGAAAAACAACATCGCCTTAAATAAGTTAACGTTGTGATACATCTTAGAATAGATACATGTATTTGCACTAGACAACAGATTATATAGTTAGTCTCTTAGACTTGCGAGAGAATGCCAGAAGCTAGTTCTAAGAGAATCGAAAATTACACATCTGAGAAGCCTAAGAGGCTATATTCACTATTCAGCCATAGAAATGTTGCAAAAGATAGCAGCGGGCGCATTCCACGATCAGTCAGTAAGTAAGTCAGCCAGTTAGTCAGCCAGCCAATCAGTCAGTCAGTCAGTTAGTCAAATGTTCACATTTCCTCTAAGATATTTGGTTAAAAGATTTTTAGAAAGGAGAAATTGAGAGGAACAGAAAAAGGAAACTAAGTATAAAATTTTCTTCGCTCAAATACTGTAATTGTTTTATACTGTATATGTTTGTTACGTTTCAAAACGTGGTTCGTTTCATTTTAATTAAAAATCAAACTATATCTTGTTCGTTTATAATTATTTATATACAATAGCTGAGTTTTGTTGTTCCAGATATCCTCTTTGTAATATTACATCAAACGGCAAAGAATGAAGTTTTGTTTTGCCGTGTCAGCAGTTAGTCAGAGTGACTCATCAATAAGTCTACAGTGACCTAGATGAATGATAATTATTTACGGACGGCGCTCAAAGTAGACTGCCGTAACTCGTGGAAAAAAACGTCTCTAGTTCCGTCAACTTCTCCTCCTCCTCTTTCTTTTTCTTCTTCTTCTTCGTGTTCAGCGTCCATCCAAAGCCAACCACCATCTTCATAGCAGCAGCAACCGTTGTCCAGCGTCTTTGGCGCCTGTTCGCGACTGCGCATCGCAAGCATCAATCGAACGCTTCTTTTCTTCTGCGGATAATCCTGTTTGTTGTGCTGCTGCTGCTGAAGGAAAGGCGGGGTGGGGTGAGGGTGGGGGTGAAATCGGCACCACCATCCCTCATCACTTCCCCACCCGTCCTCACCACCCAGCCCGATATGCATTTCGCGAAGGGCATATGCGCACCACCGTTTTTCGTGCGCGGTGTCTCCACCCAGCGGGACAAAGGCTGCTGCTGCCGTCACCGCCGCCGCCGTCGTCATCGGTGGCGGCGGTGATGTTTACGCTGCGAGGCCGGTTGGTCTCGGGTGCTCTGCACGAGCCGCCGCCGCCGCCGCCGCCGGCAACGATGAAAAGAGACACAGGCCATCATCCGACAGAAATCAGAAATACGGGGTGGTGGCGGTGGGAGAAATGAGAGAATGAAGGGCGCGCATCATCAAAAGGGGCGCGGGTGGGTGTGTTGGGGTGCGCCGCGGTGGGTGGGTGGTGGGTTTTCACTATACTGCCCCGACGTAAATCGCAATCGTTTTGTGCTGTTTGCCTCCCCACTTCATAACGCCATTGTGTTGTTATGTCGCGGTTGACGAGAATCGAAATCGATTAATATTAATCGACAGAACGAACCTCTGTTAAATTTTTCAAAGGGTGACGCAGCAAGGGTTGGTAACACGGTTGACATGTCAACTCCCCACCCATCCCGATATCATTCACATGTGTATCTTATTCTTGTAAAGTGAACACCTGATACAGTTAAGAGAGAAAGACACCCAACGTTTCTAAATAAATCAATTACACCCAAAATACCGGATTTCTCTACATCTCATTGAATCCAATTATAAACTATGCAATGATAGCTGTAAAACAAGTAGTTGCGGCAATCTATTCAGCTTAGGTTGGTATTGCTGCATATCTTGCAAAATTATCTTATGAGTGATTCTTATGAGATGATTTTCTTACTTATTTACATATGTAGATTTGCAGTCTTTGAGTGATTCCTTCTCTTCCGTTCTGATATTTTTACCTAATGGACAATAATTCGAGAAGACATTTTGATTAAATCAACGAATTTTCTTGTTTGAATACAACATCGTGTGCGAGCCTCCAACAGTATTTTGAAATCCATTTGGAGCGAATGTTCATGAAATAAATAAGCAACATTTTGAATGTTCACGGGATTGCAAGTCGAACGTCCAAGTATTAAAAGTTCAAAACCGTTTTGAAGCTTATTAACTATAGGCCTATGTTGAAACGTTACCCGAAGTGTTGGATTGAAAAAAATACAACGTACTGTCGCTTCCTGCATCTAATTATCGTCCACGTGTGTTTATTTGCATAGTCGGGCAACTGGTCAAATAGTGTCCATTGAATCGTATTTGCGGAGGCAATTCCGACAACTCCAGGAATCAACAATTAGAAAAAACTGCAAAAAATGAATACGATTAGCGCGCTGAACCGCACATTGGAAGTTCGCTGATTCGAATCTCTGTCAGGAACAAGAGGTGCTCGAATGCAAGCAGTCGACTCAACTGTAAATAAGTGCAGAAGAGAGAGAGAGGGGGGGAGAGAAAGAGTGAGGCGCGTTGCCGATACACTTCTTTCTCAGGCTAATATTTGATGTATAATTATAATTATCAATTTCAGGCTGCAACATCTAAATTTTTCAGTTTGGTTTGTGTTTATGAAAGAACAACGGGAAAGAGAAGAAGATGATGATCAACCTAATGATTGCTATGTGCAGTTTCTTCTTTATTCTAACGGCAATCTTTGGCTCTAACCAGCGTTGCTTTGCTGTTCTTGTCTATTGCTTAGTTGAGCACAGAATGGGTATATTGTTGTTTCAGAATACACATAGTCATGCATGAATCAATATAAATGCAACTCAGACATTCACAAATTCATTAATTCATTAGAAATTCACTAAAAACTAGGAGCAGCGTTCAGTTGCGAGGCGAAGCGCGGGCCTCGACGTTCGGCTGGCAACCAACTCTAGGTTAATGGCGTATATGCCGCACGCGTCGCTGTATGCCACGGAAACCGGAGATCAGCGTCTGCTCCGACGCTCCAAAATCGAGTAGACCTATATGGAACTTTACCTTTACCTACATTAGCGCGCGCGCACACACACACACACACACAGTGTAGGCCTCCGCAGTTTTATCAGATGTAGACCAAGGCCATTTCTCAAAATGCATCTGCAATTAAATTGACTTTTCGAGTAGAATTTATTGAACATGCTGCAAAAACTGGGACACTCCTCCTTCAGACATTCATTACATCGCTTCCCCGCTGTGTCGTCAGCAGCCAAAGAATTTCCATTTAGCCCCGATGTTGAATATATACTAGAACAGGTCGTTCCGCCTGTTCCTACTGAATATATAGACATATTCTCGCACAATCAATTTAGATCGCGGTGTTAGAAATCAAGTAATTAATAATATCCAAATAATTCAAAAAACATCTACCAAATTCCTTGGAATTATAATAAATCAAAATTTGAACTGGAAAGAACATACTAAATTATTAGAAAATAAACTGAAATAAATAAAAAAAATTAAATATCATTAAGCATATTACTAAGTTTATAAATAAAAAAGCTTTACTAAATCTCTATTACACTTTGATACATCCATATTTAATGTATTGCAATATTATATGGAGTAACAACTATAAATGTACTACGGACAAAATACAAAAAATACAAAATAAAGCCATTAGGCTAATAAGTAATCCACACCAATACTGCAGTACCTCAAATTTATTCTTGAATTTGAATATACTCAACATTGCTAATATATACAAACAACAAACAGCTATTTTCATGTTTAAATATGCCAATAATCTATTGCCTTTAACTGTTTATAAGGATGAATTCTTTACATTTACTAACAAATTACACTCACATAATATAAGAAATCATATTAAATTTATCATTCCTTATGT
This sequence comes from Metaphire vulgaris, assembly GCA_018105865.1. Classification (NCBI taxonomy): domain Eukaryota; kingdom Metazoa; phylum Annelida; class Clitellata; order Crassiclitellata; family Megascolecidae; genus Metaphire; species Metaphire vulgaris. The sequence continues at coordinate 11,809,121 of CM030832.1, forward strand.
GCACACAAATACTAGAATCTTCACTATTAAATGTTCTGGACCCCGAATTTGGAATAGCCTTCCCACTGCACTAAAAATGATAGTAAATTTAAACCTATTTTTAAAAAAGATGAATAAATTTATCTTATCAGGTGAATGTTAAATCAAACTTTTGACTTCCTTATTATCTTATTTTCATTGTGTCTGTTATGATACCATTTCAACCTTTAAATTTAATTTTCAATACTCCTCCTAAGATACCTACTGGCGGGAATTTTTTCCTTTTGGTATTTTTTTATTTTCCTATGATTTAATTTTGTGAAATTATGAGCTACTGTTTTCTTTTACTCTCAATATATACCATTTAACTAATTAATGATTTCATTATCTTTAACTTTTGACATTAACTTGATTTACATGCTCATGACTTTTCTTATTTAGTTTCTGTGTAATTTTTGACAAATCAGTAAGGCTATAATCTTTGTGCTTTCTTTCATTAATTGTAAACTTTCTATTATGTATCATGAACTTAGCAGCCTTACTGAAAGTACTACTATGATGTTCAAATACTATTGCACTTTTTGGAAAATAATAAACGGTTATTGGTTTGGTTGGTTAAGTAGCTCTTCCTATTATTGTTGAAAATATTATGATTTACGCACGCACAGTAAGTACAGTACTGAGTATATATGCAACTTCTTAGTATCACAACTTTTGCCGTTCAGCCTATTTCCCAGGAATTTACGCTCTGGGGGTTGTCCCATAATTGCAGGAGGTGTTAGTGTCCACTGTTTCATCTAGACTCCTTGGACAAAGGAGGAATAGAAACAAGGGAAGGTGGCACCCGGAAAAAGGAAAATACAAGTTAGAAATATGATTTTCACTGTCGTTTTCATACGGTCCATTCTAATTTTTGTGGAGTCAGTCATAGTGGTTCAAGTTTCAATTTCCAGAAGTGAATTCACCTTCAAGAATTTTAAATGAGTAGTTTTTAACATCAGTCTGTTTTGGTGATAGCCAACACCACCCCTGGGAATGGGTGTAGGGCAGGGGTGTCTGTCAAAAACCAGCCCCACCGGGGGGTGTATAAAAATCCCCGTTGCCGGTAGATCGGACGGTTCTCAATTTAAATGACTGGAAGGAAGTCGATTGAACCATCTGCAGGAAATACTGTTCCTGTTCGTCAGAACGAAACTGAAAAAAGCGGAGCGTTGAAACAGTCTTGTCTTGTCTTGTCTTGTCTTGTCTGTAACCGTCTTCGCGCCGAAGATTGGCTGCATATTGTGAACTGTCTTCTTCCAAGTGTTACGGTCTTCTGCTGCTCTTGTAGCCTGCTCAATAGTGAGTCCTGTCCATTCTTTGATATCGTATTCCCACTTTTCTCTTGGTCTACCTCTTTTTCGTGATCCTGGCATTTTGCCTTGTATTATTTCTTTCTCTAGACATTCCTGTTTTGTTCGCACAATAAGCCTATGTCCCCACTCCCCAGTAATTCAGTTTTCTTTTCCTTTTGCGTACTTATCTTTCTGGAAAAAACCAGGTTATTTAAGGGATTTTATTATGTCAGCAAGAGTTACTAGCAACAATGAGAAAAAGGATGGACGACATCTTTTACTGGACAAACACAAAGAACTATGAAGCTTTAAATAGATAATAGAAGAAAAATGACTATCAGCCCTGTAATCGAGGAAGACACATAAGGATGAAGTAGAAAATCACCACACTCAAATCATACAATGCTTCTTAATTCGCCTGAAACGGAATTGAGTCCTCTAGCGACGAACAGAACCTTCCTGTTTACGAAGCAAGCGATCATCGTCATTTGAATGCATTTGACACTAACTAGTGGAAGCCTAGAAACAAGAAGCCATTGCGGTGCTGCTTTTGAAAGCGCTCTAGAAATTAACGAGATTTTACTTACTTACTTACTTAGTGGGAGCAAATAGAAGGTGTTTTACCGTTAGCACTGTACACCGTGGAATAGAAACCTGGAACCGTTATGATGAGAAATCTTTAGCAGTGAAATCTTACCAGTTGATTCAAATCTTATCTTGGAGAATAATTTGTGTGGCATTTTTAGGGGTAAGGAAGAAATTCCTGGCCACTGTCAACTGACCTCTCTCCCTCCCACTAGTCCATACATAGCAAGGATACTAAATTTCATTATGTCGTTGACTTATTTAACAGAATTATTACCATAATCTTCCCCTCTCAACTATCTGACTTAAAATAAGTTAGCCACTGGTTAATTATTGATCGCACGACAGTGTCAGTTGTGTTTATTTGGGAGAAAGGTGAATTATTATTCTTATGAGCATGGTTTTGAAACAGTGAACTATACACGGGTCATTGAACTATTCCGATAATGTGTTGGAGTGAATTTTTCAGGTCATGAAACCGAGAACAAGACGAAAAAATACTCAGAATACGCCCAAATGGGGAGAAAAGAGAACTTCTTCACACAGGTGGTCAGTGCTGCCTAAACCACTCAAAATCACATCGCTGTCATGGTAACCGACCAGGTGATCCGCATTAAAGCTAACAAAGCCAAAGCGACTGAGAATTGCTCTAATTTCGAACAGGTTGTTACTGCAGACTCGTTCTACAGTATATATATATATATATATATATATATATATATATATATATATATATATATATATATATATATATATATATATATATATATATATATAAGAGCGTAATAATTATGGCGTGCGTGGCGAACGCGGGTCGTCGAATGCAAAGCACGTATGTCGGCTGCGCCCCATTAGCCGGTCGTCTGGCCTCCCGACCGTCCAGCGGCACCAAGGGAACCCCTTCGAAGTCACGAGATACAGACGGAGGGCGATCGTATTTCCACTGGCAGCCTTATCAAAGTTTCACGACGCCGGGAAAACGAGACGCCGTCTGTCTTGTGCGCTCGACATCACTTCGCCGCTCGTTTCCAACGACTGCGCACACTGTGACGTCACCGCGCCGTCATCTACGTCAGACAACGATGACGACGTCTGTCCGTCCATGACAACGGCGTCCTAGGCGACGGCGACATGGAAACGCGTCTGTGTTGCTCTGTGAAAACGCGGATAATTTAAATGCGTGAAAGCAAGAGAGAGAGAGAGAGAGAGAGAGAGAGAGAGAGAGAGAGAGAGAGAGAGAGAGAGAGAGAGAGAAAGAGAGAAAGAGAAAGAGAGAGAGAAGTGCGCACAAAATGCAAATCTATCAATCAGTCAATTGATTGCACAGGAAGTGAGTGACTGTAGACAACAGACAATCTGAGCAGACGTGGTGCAATTTTAGACAGTAGTCCATTTTCAATAAAGCATCAGTCGACTCGGACCACTTCAGCCACAAAGTTCTTACCTCCACCCACCTCTATTGGACGATCGGAGAGCCATATATTAAAATTTTCGACCTCCACAGAAGGGTGGGGGATAAGCCACGAATAACGGTGGAAGAGACTACCCCTCCAACTCCCCGGCAAATCGAGCACTGATGCGAGAGTAGCAAGGACATCGGGTTGCATGTTGTCTCTTGAACGTCACCGTAGTTGAAAATACAAAAGCCCACAGCGCCTGTTATGCATCTATTCACTCGTAGGTAGCAGTGGCGGCTCCAGGATTTGGCAAGTGGGAGGCCGTTGGGGTGGCAACTTCTAATCATGGGAGGGCAACCATTTGTTGTTTAATGTATGTAGCATTAAGTACAGAGGGCACTGGGGGCAGGCACTCAATAGGGGGCACGCCCACCTTTTCACCTTTTGCCCCCCCCCCGGTGGAGCCGCCACTGGCAGGTAGGCCTATCACTAAAGCGAAGCATTACAAGCAAATTCCACCCATGATCGTTCCCTGTCCTATGCTATTCTATATTTTGTGCAATCTTCGATCAATATATTCTTCTATTTAGCATGACCATTCTAAAATTTATTTGCAAAGTGCATACGGTACGTGTAAATTTCAAATCCATAAAGTTGTAGTAGCATCCTGCAAAGTTTTCGAAAATCAAATTGCAAATTTTAAGTAGTGTCCTGACTACAGTGTAAGTTTACCTGGCAAGAGTGCGCCCTTTTCGTAAAATTGCTTCAGATATTAATCACAAATAAACAGTTCCCGAATTGATATTATAGCATGCAATTTTGGCCTCTTCTGTGCCAGGCGCTCACCCAGTCGATACAGCTGTGAGTTGTGAGAAGCGCAGGGGGGTGCTTAATAATTAACAATAATGCAGTAATTATTATGCACTTTTACTGCACCAGTTCCAATACTCATGGGTCGATGTCGAAGTCGATGGTAGTAGCCCCCCACCCTACACTTGCACTGGCGGGGTCCTGGAAGAAATAATTTTTCGCGGTCAAGATCCCAATCATCTTGATGAATGACTTTGACTCCAACGAAAGCGGTATTGATGTCGCCCGGTTAAGCGAAGATCGACTCCCTTATGCGAAGTCACGGCTGCAATTTGAATGCTGTAAACTTCAAAGTTCTGCAACCATCGATATTGCTGGAACTGAGGCTTATTATGCCCAGTGGCTTTAGTGGCGAGTTGCCAAGAAATTTCATAAGACGGATTTAACGCACCACATTTAATTACGGTTAATTTAATATATATATATATATATATATATATATAAACTATACCTTACGTTGAAACCATTAGCATTACATTCAAGCTCCAATTCAATTACGGACAGTATTAACATTAAACTGAACTTGGCCAAGTTCTTTAGTTTCGCTGATTTGTAACTGATATACAAAATTTCATTAAAATTATTATTCTAACGTGATTTTAGAGATTTTTTTCATATTCTCTGCAGTCGATTTACATGCCATCCATCGGATTTCTATTCTGCAATAGACAATAATTACGCCGTGAGGCCATGTTTGAAATTCGCTGGGTTTCGTTCATAGGGGGCGCCACCCGCGTCGTTTATAACATAATGATGGATCGGTCTGCTCCCTAAATATCTGACCACTTAATGGAATTATCTGCTACTCAGCGCTGACTGAGGTCCATGTCAGCTATTTATTAGCGCACTGTTCGCCGAAAGCGATCAGTCAGCGCGCTTAGCTCCGGTCTCTTTACGGCTCCGTAAACAAAACGTCCGAGCGCTGACCCCATCGCCTGCCGGCCGGTGACACGGCTAACCCCGAGGGCGCCCCTGACGCCGCCGGGGGTCTTCTAGGCCGTCCGCTGATCGACGATCGAAGGGGCAACGAAGACGACGACGGTGACTATTCACTCGCCCCATTACGCATTCGACTTCGTGATTATGAATAGTTCGAAAGGAGATGGGACTGCACGGGGAGCGGTCACGCGCGCGGGGTCGACGACGGCGGATTAACGGGAGATAGGGCGGCGCTGGAGGTCGACGCGGCCGCCGGGAAAACTTTCGATCATCCTGGGTACGTAGCGGTAGCCGTCGCTGTCGCTGTCGCTAAGGTCCCGATAACGATGGCCGTAATACGGAACGTGATTTGAGCATGGCACGGCTTCAAAGTGAGCGGGTGTGCCTGCCTGAATGGTGTCAAAGGCAGTGAACTATACAATATGGACAGGCATTTTGTCTTCCTCATTCGCAGCAGATTCGACGTTAAGATGTCATGGCAAAAAGACAGAGGTTTCCATTTGGCAGCATATTACTATCCTAATGGTTGTCTTGCGGTATAAAGTAGACCGTATCATCATCATCATCATCATCATCATCATCATCATCATCATCATCATCATCATCATCATCATCATCATCATCATCATCATCATCATCATCATCATCATCATCATCATCATCATCATCATCTCTCTTATTTTGTATCTTATTATTGAACAATTCCTGGTAAGTATTTTGACATCACGATTTGCACAGACTATCATCATTAGGGTGGAGTGAAAAAACTTTTTCTCAGTGATGTAAATGTAATAGTTTGGAAAAGTTGTGTTATGGTATAGAGAGAAACTGTGCCAAAAATCACTTAACTGGATTAAGGTTTAGAGCCTCCCCAAGCGTCCTCAAGTTTCAGTAATATTGCTAATTGGTAATAGGGTACGTTGCTGCGTTGGGATATATCCTCTATTCCCATTGTCTCACACAAGGGTGCTGAAGTTAATTACGCCTTACCAGTAGAAGTACATCTAAAATATTAAGATCCTTATCTGTATGTCTCTCTGTCTGTTACCTTCAAGCGTTCTGATTGGTTGACTATTGGTAGACGGTTTAGACCGTTTAGTCCTTACGTCGCGATGCGTTGGTGGACGATGTTCGAAGACGACGTTGCTATTGGTAACAATCGTAGTTTAACACGGTTTAGTCGAGTCATTGCAGCGTCAGAGGGGTGGGCGTGCGACGACGTTGCTATTGGTAACAATTGTTCGTAGCTTGAGGAAGTTGCATTTAACGTACACAAAAAATACGTGTACAGCGTCACAAATGGCCACAGTTGCGTGATTTTAACCTACATAGGCCTAATTATTACGTGGCGCAGAGCTTGGCTAGGTGGCGATCGTTGAAATGTTGTTCAGCATGAATTCAATGATTGGGTATTAGGTATAGGTATTGGATTAGTATTATCCTGCACTGCGAGCGAAGCGAGCGCGAGCGAAGAGAGCATCTTTCTAGTGAACCTGTTAAAGCCCTTCAAGGTAAGGAGAGACCAACCATCCTATCAAAATAAACCTGAGGATTTTCGATTGGACTGCAGAAACAAACTTGTTTGATATATCTGCATGCAGATTTCAGCTAGTGTGCCTGTGTGATGAAAAACAAGGTTTCTGTAAAGGATCGTAAATTTCTGTTGGATCAGCGAGGTGCTAGACGAATGGCCGTGGTAGGAATTGACATCACGGAATGTGGGAATATTCTAAAGAGGTTGGCAAGAAGACACTCAGGACTCTCCAAGGTCTCTGCGTCACAACCATCCACAAGTGGGCAAGCAGATGTTCCTGTTGAAGTCATCAGTAGGCCTAATGAAGATGCATATACTTCATATAGTGATTCTCTTGATGATAACAACTATGATCCGCCAGGGATTTCACGTCGCGAAACAGAGAGTAAAGTAAAAAGAAAAAAGACCTCTTCACAAATGCGAACTTCTCTGCCTAATATATCTTTAATAGCTGCGTGACATGTATTCTGTATCAGATAAGGCAGGTAGCTGCCCTATCTTCGGCATGTCTTCAAGACATTGTACTCGTTTATGAAGACGATAAAACCCTCATTTAGACAGAAGCAAAATGAGAATTGAAGGGAAAGGAAAATAACGAAACTGAATGAAGAGGACAGCAATGTTATCGAATGTGTTTCTTTTGATGGAAGGAAGGATAAAACACTAGTGTCTAAGAATAAAGATGGGATGCGTCATATGAAAGCTGTAATTGAGGAGTGTGTGGCAATTGTTCAGGAGTCAGGGTCTAAGTATGTTGGTCACGTTTCACCGAGAAAGGATCTGCGATTTGAATCAAAACGTGCATTGTGTACATGTTAAAAGGGAAAGGAGCTGACTTACAGAAACTGGTTGCTACTGATTGCGATGGTACTGTAACTAATACTGGGAAATCAAGAGATGTTATGAGGTTGTTAGAAGAAGTAGGGTGACCTTTGCAGTGAGTCAACTACCGGTACAGGACCTAAGGGGTTTCTGGTCCACTTGGCCAGCAGCTACAAACTTGTCAGAACTTTTTCATTGTAGGTTTCGATTTAATTGAAGGAGAGATACCCATTGTAACATGCGAAGATTTAAGTTCAGATAAGGCTTATCTGCCGGACGTTTGGAAGGCTATAACACTTGGTGACTATTCGCCGAGTTTGGCATCACGCGGCCCAAGGAAACTCGCACATTCAAGATGGCTTGCAACAGCTAACCGAGGGACGGAAAACCCAACTGAAAATTTGAAAAACTAGCAACTTATGATATAGAAGTATATACTCCTGTCTGGTTTCGTATCGAAATGAAACCATCCTGCAAGGACGGAGGGCACCAACTTTGGACGACAATTTCATTGTCACGATACCTTCCTGTATAACTTAAATTAGTAGTTGATCCGGCAATCCAGAGAAACGGCTACTTTGGACATGAAGAGAATCTACTGCTGGCAATGTTATCAGATGCAGATGCACAGCAACACATCAGAGAAGGTAGTGCTATGAAGAATACTGGAAGCTAGACGTACTTCAAATATTACTCGAATTCCAAAATTCAAAATTCCAGTGTTCAATGTTGATGCTGCCAGTTAGGCCTATATTGACTTAATTAACTGGGACAAGAAACAACTATCAGCTCCTCCTCTACTTTCTAACCTCTCAGGCCAAGGCATTTCTTCCTTGATAAAGAGCGCAGATCAGCAGTTGAACTTTAAGAGATTTCAGTGCCATTCTCAGGCAACTGAAAGATGTGTGAAGCTAGTAACTGAGGCCAGTGCTGCAGTATGTGGTCCAATTGCAAGAGAAGGACACATAAAGTCAAAGCATGCCTCTCTCAGGCTCATGCCATAATCTAGCACAAAATCAGACTCCAGACAGAATCAGACAGAAACCTGTGGTTTCACAGTAAAGCGCATATTGTGTAATTGAGCCGGCATGTACTGTGCTTTGCATATTGTGAGACATAACGAAGCTTGCCGCAGCACTACAGGGTCTATAAGTATGCAAAATGCAATAGAAATTGATTGTAATTCTTGTTACCTCTTTACAAAAGCAGTTTTGGATAATTGTATTGTTTGTATTATTAAAATAAAACAGTTGTATGTAAATGAATAAGGCCTATAATGCCAAAATGCATTAATTGCACAAAATGCCCAAACTTCATTGTCTCTGGGGAGGCTCTTAACACTCATTTAAAAATTCAAAAGTTTCACTGAACAAATCACTGATACCGTGCACAACTTTCCCGCACTATTAGAATTTTAAATTCGAAAATTTTTAAAATTTCGTCCTTTTCACTCCACCCTAATCATCATCCATAACGAATAATGCATTTGACGCATCAAAACGATGTCTCAGATGTGGTCAAATTCGCATCAAAAAGCGAACGAATAAAGTTACATAAGGACACGTGGACACTGACAGTGGCGACGCCAGATGTGGGTGGAGGCAGTGGCATAGCCACGGGGGGTTGGGGTTTAAAAACCCCCCTTGGACGGCGAAACAAAATTTTTTAATGTATTTCCATGCAATTTTTATTTTTAAGGCGATTTCTGGCGATTTTTGGGGTGAAAATCCCCCCTTGGCGATCATCGACGAATTTTTTTTTTCAAAACCCCCCTTCCGGAAATCCTGGCTACGCCACTGGGTGGGGTGGTTTAGTCCCACAATGTTTCTTCATCTTCTATAAATTTCAGGTAAGGACTTTCTATTTGTCAGCATGACGTATACTGTAAAGACGTGGCATTTGCACCCTGTGGGGGCTTTAACCCTGGTTTTAAAATTTCTGGGTACCATCGATCCACTTGCGTTGTTATTCAAATCTCATCAGCTGAAGAAACAGATAACCACCAACTGCCAAGGTAGTTGGTGCAAAGTTATTTTGTGATAGGTAAGGTTAATTTCTAAGACAAATAATATAGACATATATCATCAACGTCTCCTACAGATGGCCCTATATTGTAGGCACCTGTACTGCTCCATATAAATATATTCAGGTCTTGCAGAGTTTAGCTACAGTAAAATTGTAGTAGCAGGGGTTAAATATATCAAGAGATGTCCATTTGTCCATTTTTATGCCGATAATAGGTTTACTTCACCCAACCCAACCCACTGTAATACATTACAGTTTCTTAAACCATGACTTATTTTTCTGACCCAACCCAACCCAACCCACCATTAATACGGAAAAGTCTGATCCAGCCCAACCCAATCGAACCCATCCCAACCCAACCCATGGGTTAACCCAACCCATCGACATCTCTGAATATATTTGGTCAGCAATGCCACATTCGTGGTTGAATTCACCTGCAGTTTTCTTCGCATCAGCACATGTCGTTTTAATTTCAATGTATACAAAATGACAACCTCTGCTATTAAGTGCGAAGTAATGACGACCACATTTCGTGTTAATCCGACGCACCTTTTGGAACCAAAGTCATGACCAGTGTTTAATCTAGGCCGTTTCCGGGGGGAAAATTGCCCTTTCCCCCACCCCGAAAATTTCAAATTCCCCCCGGAAATTTTGGAATACTACATGGACTAACAGCGGCCCCTAGCAGAATTCCCCCGGCTTTTTCAGTTTCCCCCCGGAGTCCAGGAGTCTAGATTAAACACTGGTCATTACTGAACGGTTCAGTCTAAACCCGCGCAAGTCTGCTGCGACGGTGAGAATTGTTGCGCTCGTCAAGACGAGCAGACCCGTTGCACGCTTTCTTCGAAAACGATTGCATTATAGACTCTATAACCGCATTTCCATCCGAAGGCAACTCTCAACTCTTCCGTTCTCGACACAGACTCTTCCCCTTTTCTTTCTCCTGCGCGGGATTTTGTTCGCATCGTCCAGAAGCTCACCGCCGTGTGCAGTTGTTGTTGTTGCTGTTGTTCGTCATTTTTCGGGACCTTTTGTCATCCATTTGCTGTGAAACGGCTCAGCGGCTGACCGCATATCGGACCCCGGACGTGACTAGAATATGAGGCGTCGAGGCGCTTTGTGTCTTCGCTGCCAGCCAGCCTCCTTACGGGGGACCGACGTCTCGTGGCAACTAGCGCCAGAGGACGATACGTGCTGTCGTCGTCTCAATGGATTTGTCGGTTCTTGTAATAACTTCGGGTCCTGTTACGCGATCGTCGTCGTCGTCGTTGTCATTTCCTTCCGTTCGAAAGAGTTACAGCAGATTACAATATCAACCTGACAGCCGACTGACATCGGCAGACGATTCAGTGACGCTGCAGTCGTCTGCCAAATGTATACCATCTATACGCGCCTTATGACGCAGTTCTCATCAACCGAAAACGGAAGCCATCGGCAGCAGATGCTACGTTTGACACACCGTTAAGAGGACGCGATTTCATTTTAAGCACACAGAATCGTGTAAAGCATTATTGTCTATCAGCCTATATATATATATATATATATATATATATATATATATATATATATATATATATATATATATATATATATATGTCACCACTGTTGTTTCAGACAGCGCTTCGGCTGTTATTAACAAATTCGGTCACTCAGAGTGATTTGGATTATTAAATCGGGGAAGTGCCGCGAGTTGGGACGAATGCTTAGCCATCCACTGCATGCGTCCGATGGTTTCAACAGTCTCTACGCAAACAACTGGTCGTTTTAGAACAATTCGTCGACACATTAGTTTTTGGCGAACTTAAACAGTTCACGCTTTTCAAGTTTTGATCTGATTTTAAGATCTGTGGCATAGGACAATGGTACCCGATCAGGGTAGAATGGAAAGGCAATCAAAAAATAAAATAGAAACAATTCTGACTTTGGTCCTTGCCATGTCCACGGCGCTCTCAGATCAAACAGTCTCAAAGAAACTTAATATCAATTAAGCAGTCCGTTAATTAAGCAATTAATCAATTGAGCAATCCATTAATCACTCAATCAATCAATTAATTAATACATTCCGATAATGGATTCTGTATATGGAACTGGTTCGATCGCACAGTCTTGGTAGAGAAAAGTTGGTTGGCGCTAAAGTGAAAGAGGAGCACTTAGAAATAAGATTAGTAACCTATATCGCTGAAACCAATGGCGTAGCCAAGGGGGATTTGGGGTTAACCTCCCCTTGGTTGGCCGACCAAAACATTTTTTATTGCGTATTATAATTTTTTTGGGTTGAGGGGCGCCAAAATCGGGTTTAAAGTAGCAAAAGAAAAAAGAAGCAAACAAAAAATATCAATACAGATGCATAGGCTTTCTGCGCTCATATAACTATATATATAGGCGTAATAACTATATAGGCCTATAACTAACTTAACCAAGCGAAATATTAAGTGACGACCTTTTTTACTTGTCAGGATTTTCCAAAATTTGGGAATGGTCGTTCGTAACACCCCTTCGGAAAATCCACTGGCTGAAACTCAATCGAGCATCGAGTATTGCTATATATATGGCAATACTTCTTCAAGTTTCGGTATTGCTGATGCAATGGTTTTCGATACATTGCGAACGATCCTGAAGAGAAACTGCGATTTGGATTGCTTCATCTGTACTAGCGCTGCCTCTGTGCTTTGATGTTGATTCTCAGCTATATATGCTGCAACTTAATTTCAATATTAAAAAAATTAAAACTAAAGAATCAGAATTCCTAACAACTAGTTCAACTATTGGCGATGTTTTTCTTTATTGCACTCTTATGTTTTGGCTGTGGATCAGTTTTCAAAACTTTGCTATCAAATATCGTGTTGCGTATTTAGCATGAATTTCGGAATATACAATTACCCGAAAACAGATCTTATATAAAAGCAATTTCGTTCAGCCGATGAGTAATATATCCGACCAAGCTTTTTCTAGACAACATTAGTCCCACCGCCATCGTTGTTTCTGTTGCTGTTGCTGTTGCATCTCGTTGTTTTTTCGTTTGACGCTAGAGGTCCGTCACTTTCTGTCGATAGGACGGCCACTCGTATAGTAGTGGGACTAACGTAATGGAATTTTGCGCCGGGAATTCGCGCTTAATATTGGGAAAAATTATTAATAATTGACCGGCCCGAAGCCGCCATTGGCGTCCGCGTGATTCAATTAGGAAACCGGACGGCGGTGGCCGAAGCGCGTGGCCAGCGGGGCGGTCAGCGATGTCCGGGCGGCGGTGGTCAGTCACGCCCGACCGACTGCTTAGTACGCAAAGCGGATCGCGCGGTTATAGAAATTTGCGACCAAATCCAATCATATTGTGGGGCTCGGTCGAGGACGCTTAATCAAACGGGCACTCGAAGAAATAGCGCTGTACGGCAGAGAGAGAGAGAGAGAGAGAGAGAGAGAGAGAGAGAGACAGACAGACAGACAGACAGACAGACCGACCGACAGACAGACAGACAAACAGATGGACAGGCAGACAGATGGACAGAGATGCCACTTGTGAGTTGGGTGTGAAACAGAATGAAAGGAAGAAGCAGTTTTGACGGATGTCTTGAGCAGGTGCTTGCTTCATCGAAGGTTTTTGTTGCTCTGTGAGAAAGGCGCTCTCTCACTCCCTCACATATATATATATATATATATATATATATATATATATATATATATCCAACATTTCGTGTGTGTGTATTTTGTCAAACTACATCCAACGCGTTAAACTAAAGATCCGTCTGAAACTCTGAATAAGCAGCATTGTTCTATAATTCTGACTAACTACATTCAGTTGAGCTTCACTATTAAAGCAGGCAGCAACTGATTGGATCTCGATATATGCTTTTCACTTGCTGGTGAGGGCCACTTGCCGTGCAACTCCATTTTATTAACCCCTTAACTGGGTTCCCCGAGTCACGCTCGTCCATTTTACTTTGAGTTACAAATAGTTGCCCAGTTAAGGGGTTAAACAGCAAAGCCGCGCGCAGTCTTGCAGATAAAATTATTATCGAATTCGCTGCCCGCATTTACGCGAATACGGCTATTTAGTCGTTCGTATAATGCCAAACCCGTTATTCAATCGACATTTTCGCCTGCTAATGAAAAGTCGAGATTCCGACCTCAACGGCTTTATTAGTAGTATGCTGTAAAAAAATTCAATAAGATCTTTTAAAACTAGAACTACCAGTAATATATTTGTTTTTAAATGTTATTATGAAGAAGTGAGGTTTTCGCTGTTAAAATTCTCGTGGAAAAGTTTAACTGCCTCCAGCGCAATTCAGATTATCAAATATAGGATTTTGGCTTAATTATAATAATTCTTAATTTATTATTGATGTAATTAATTCTGAGTTGTTCGACTGAAGTTACAGATTTTATTGCATTCCTTATTATAGTAGCGCTAGATGACGCTTATATGTCGGCCGTACTAAAATAATATTACGCAATATATTAAATCTTGCCAAAGGGAAAAACATAGTGCAAAAAAGACACGACAAAAAATCACAGATTTAGTAAATGCCAATTCATTCAAAAATGTTATCATTAACATAATAAGCTTAGCCACGAGGGAGCACAAGGGGCCGAGCCCCTGTGCCCAGGGATATTTTTACACCCATAACAATCCCAAAACCACCTAATCTGAGCCCGACACCCCAACACCTCCCAATTTGAGCCAGGATGACCTTTTTGATAGTCTGATTTTTTCGGCAGGTGACACCCCAGAAAATACCGACAACCCACAAATTGAGAATCTTAGAAATAACCCTGCCAGTGCCTCACCATTATGCCATAGGCAAGTGAGAGATACGCGCAAAATCTATGAGAAATTTATTGGGGGATAGGCTGCTTGTCGATAGGTTGTCATATACTCTCTTCAAAATTGCTCCTGAGCTCAAAATTTGAATCTAAAAATATCCTACATTTTTGTGAACGGGGCAGCACCCTGAGGGAGCTAGCTCTCTGACGCAAATTGAAACCCTCTAGTCTAGTCGCATCAGACCAAGTTGTCCTGCTTAAGTGATGATCACTGGAGATCAATCAAACAGCATTTATGAAGTCTATCATCAGTTAATTCAGTTTATAAGCTTAATCCCATCAACTGTATGCAGAAAAAACACTATTGGTCATTATTGGTCATTATTTCA
>CM030832.1:11826255-11890318 GCA_018105865.1 Metaphire vulgaris
CTTTTAGGGGGGACCCGTCAATGATCTTAGTGTGGGGAGGTCAACAGTTTTTAACATAACTATAGGGGGTCACAGAAAGTTGACAGTTGCTGACAAGGGAGGAGTCAAAAATTGCCCACAAATTGTTGACGTAATTAATGGACAGCCCCGTACCTAGAAATGCACCTAGAATAAAATAGAACCAACACTAACATCGGCAATAGAGCGTTTGCTGCCATATAATCTGGAACTCTATTCTTCTGTTGGGTATATCTTTCAGAGTTGAGTATTTCTAAATCTAGACTTAAAGCAGATTCCTTTCAGTTGGCTTATTCTCAATATGCTGTAGGCTGTCTCGCTGTTTTCAGCTCAGACTGATCTCTGTAATCAACTGGCCCTTTTCTGATGAATTTGTATATTCATCGATTGATACTTTTATAGTAGCTCTAGAATAATTGGCGCTATAAATTGCGTTGTTGTTATTGTTATCGTTATTATTATTATTATTATTATTATTATTATTATTATTATTATTATTATTATTATTATTATTATTATTATTATTATTATTATTATTATTATTATTATTATTATTATTATTATTATTATTATTATTATTATTAGCTAATTTTTAGTTTCACGAAATTTAAACTTCGTCTCTGCTCTTGAACTTCACTGAAACGAATGGATTATGAAATGAATCGCCATGCCTGTTAATTGATACCTAAGTCCATCCGTCCTGACGTACAATCGGTCAGCCACCACTCGTCCTAGTTTTCATCACCCACTCTTTCTTCTTTCTTCTTGCATCCCGACCACCTGCTGAGGTTCTCTTCCTCCAGTTCATCCCCATCAAATCCATCGACCACACAGCCAGATTCCCACTCGTCGCTCGCCATCCTGACGCCGCCGCTGCCGACCTACCCACGGTCCGACGCCGCCGCCGCCACCGCCGCCGCCTCTGTAGGCAGAGGGTGGATGAAGGAACCCTCCGTCACGGAAGAGTAACCATCGGCCGTCGCCGCCGAGAAGACCTCGGCTGCTCGTTCTACTCAGCAGCAGCGGCGGCGGCGGCGGCGGAGAAGAAGGAGAACGAAAGAGAGAAGTCGAGTAATCAGGGAGGCAAACAGTCGTCTAACGACCTGACATGGATTCTAGCAGCTACTCGCTCTCAGCCGCCGCCGCCGCCGCCGCCGCCGCCGCCGTCAGCGTCAACAGTCGGCGTCGTCGGCCGCGGCGGCGGTCTCGTTGAGCGACAGGTTTAAGTGTCCGGCACACAAGTCCATAAAGCCTTTGAAATGCACGCACCCTATACGACAGCGCCGCCAATACAAAAAACATATGAGGCAAATATTTGAACACGCTATGTATATACGTGTAGGCCTACACTTCGTTCGTACACGACGACGATCATTACACGCACACACACGCGCGCGCACACGCACTCATACGCACTCGCGCACGCACGCACGCACATACATGCACATGCATGCATAGGCCTATAGGCTATACACCGGCTCACACACACACACACACACACACACACAGGCGAATACACGCATGGACCTACATGTTGAACCGAAGTTACTCTTCACCCTTAGGCCCTGTACATGTACTGTAACCATAGTTAGGCCTATGCGTGTAGCGCAATCTACTACATCAGTGCATGTACCAGAAAGCAAATCAATGCAAGATTGAAGGGCCGGTCGCAAATAAGTGAACGCGTGCAGTTACGCGGTAGGCCCAAACTCTGCTACAGATAGGGGGCGACAGTGGTGGACCTACCTAGTGCTATCTTTTGTCTAAGCAGTACACAGAATGCCAGCCTTGCCAGGGCTACTCAATTTGTTTGCGTGGCGGCCCGGCAATTTGTACCGAGGCACGATTGGGGTCTGACGAAAATGATCAAGCTAAGTGACATCGACAGATCCGACACCTTGGCAAAAATTTCTCGACGAGCAAAATACGTCGTCGAGCCAAAACTCCAGGGCTTGCAACTTCTTACGTTCATTCTCCTCTTTCTCGTACCTTATCCCCGCCCCAGAACTACTCAACGTATTTGCACATATCCCACGACCCAGTGGCGTAGCCAAGGGGGAGTTGGGGGTTAAACCCCTCTTGGCCGCCGACAGAAATTTTTTTAATGTGTTTCCATGCATTTTTTCGAACGCGGTTTTTGAGGTCAAACCCCCCTTGGCTGCCGACCCAAAATAATTTCTAAGCGCTATAGAATGTAAAGATGTAAGGTGACGACCTTTTTGGCTTGTCAGCACATCTGGAAACGAAAAAGTACAAGAGGAAAGATGAGTATGACCTTGTTTGCTTGTCAGGATTTCTCGAAGTTGGTTATGATCAAAATCAAAAACCCCTTCCGGAAATCCTGGCTACGCCACTGCGTACAGGCTATGAACACTGTTCTCTGTTCTCTATGGTCTGCTCATGACGAATGCTGAAAATGTCCTCATGTTTTTCTACTGTCAAGAAAGTCATCAGCTCGATTATATGCCATGGATTTTTCCCGTGGGTGAGAATGAGATGGACAGATGGATTTTATTCCGTATTTTCAGGCTTTGGACTTTGAACTTTTTGGACTTGGCTTTTCGAAGTTGGTTGTAATCACAACCAAAACCCCCTTCCGGAAATTCTGGCTACGCCACTGCCACGACCAGTGTTGGTCGTGGCAGTGGCGTCCGAATAGGGAGGCTGGGTCCTCGTCCCCCGCACCCAGTGGCGGCTCCAGGATTTGGCAAGTGGGGGGTCGTTGGGGTGGCAACTTCTAACCATGGGGGGCCAACCATTTGTTGTTAGGTATGTAGTATTAAGTACAGTAGCGTCATTTCACACTTTTCTTGGGGGACGAGAAAATTTTTTGCCAAATTTTAGGCAATTTGTGCAAATTTTAGGCAATTTTTTGCAATTTTGTTTGCAATTTTGGCAATTTTGGGGCAATTTTTGGGCCAATTTTGGCAAATTTACACTTTTTCAATATTTTTTGGTAAATTTTTATATATAGTATAGTATATATATATAGTATAGGGTCTCAACAGGGGGGGGGCTACTGGGGGGCCAGTATCTCAGTAGGGGCACGGGTCCACCCTGCCCCCCCCCAGTGGAGCCGCCACTGCCCGCACCCCGTGGCTATGCCAATGATAGTAATTGAAATAGAACACTGCAACTTTTAAAATGAACCAGTTTTAGCGCTTCAACTCTGAAGTTTTAAGTAACGCGAATAGTTTCCATAGCATCTGAAGCGTTAAGAATCATTTCAGTGCGATTATGAATTTTTTTGGAAGCTCGGCGCGGCCCGTCCAGGAATCATCCACAGACCGCCATTTGAGAAGCCGTATGCTCTTAAACGACTGCTGGTATTTTCCAGCAGTTTGCAGGCGTTGGCTTCTCAAGAAGGAACTTAGGCTGTTTGTCTGTCTCGGTCCCATCTTTTCTGCTGGGCTCTGCGAGAATTCTTCAAAGGCATCAACTTGTGTAACACGTGTAACTTCACTACTTAAACTTTATTATTCTTTGATTCATCCTCACTTAACCTATTACAATATTGTATGAAGTTTTAATTGATTTATTGAAGATGATTTTATTTCAACTCAACTCAAAATAGGTGCATATACAGTACAAACTAAGAGTATATATAAGTAAAAAACAAGATACGACCCTAATTAATAAAGTAAAAAAGAATTGTAATACAATAAAAAATAACATAATTGGATCATAACTGACAAGTGATATAAGAATTCCAATAAGGTAATGCCAAATGATACAAGTAAACTAGTGTGTCATTGGTAATGCACAGTGGCGTAGCGTGACTTTTGGGGGGCCGGGGGGCATCCGTGATATGGGGATATAGGGCCCCAGAGTTTGGAGTTTGGGGCTGACAAGCAAAAAAAGTTTCAACAATTCCATTTTCTACAAATGATAAACAATAGGAAATCTCATGGAATACTATTTATTTCATCGGAAAAAAGCCTGACAAGCAAAAAAGGTAATCGCCACCATATTATGACACTTGATGAACAAAAAAGGGAAAAAACGTCATCACCGCAAAATAATAACCTTCTAAACTTTTTAGGGGACCCATCACTGATCTTAGTGGGAGGGGTGGGGTTCAAAAGTTTTTGACATAATTATAGGTGGGGTTCACTGAAAGTTGACAGTTGTTGATAAGGGGGGATCAAAATTGCCCAAAAATTTTGATGTAATTAATGGCAGCCCCTAATAAATAAATGACATGCCTATAATATGACACCGGTAGCTATTCCTCATGCTCATACTAATATGACACTATTTAGGCCTACCATCAAATGTTTTGATACTGATGAAAACTGCAGTAAGTGAGTAAAATCTCGTAAATTTATATAGCGCTTTATAAAGTAGTACAGTATAGTAGTCATAGCTGTTTTTTCTTATGTGCTTGGTTCTAGTGCTTTCTCAGTGACCGCCCCAAAACTCTGGAACTCATTGCCTTAGCCTCACGCGCGCATTGCAAATTCATTACCGATTTTTAGAACAAGATTAAAACCCCATCTTTTTGACATGGCTTATATATCATAGAATGTTACCCGTTTGTCCGGCCGGATACCCGGGGTTTGACCTGGATCTTTAACGATTTGGATTTGGTGTGCCATCTGCTGATGCTCCTCTGCAGGACCGTCTTATACTTGCGGGGGCCCCGGCACCTGGCGGTCTGAGGGGCCCAAGATGTGAAGATCAAATGTTGACAAGCAAAAAAGGTCATTTCTAAAACGT
Source organism: Metaphire vulgaris (assembly GCA_018105865.1). Lineage (NCBI taxonomy): Eukaryota > Metazoa > Annelida > Clitellata > Crassiclitellata > Megascolecidae > Metaphire > Metaphire vulgaris. Next base: position 11,830,993 of record CM030832.1, read on the forward strand.
TTTTGAATGTTTGAATGTTGACAAGCAAAAAAAGGTCATCTCCAAAACGTTTTGTACTGTTGACAAACAAAAGAGGTAATCTCCAAACATTGTTGGATGTTTGCAAGCAAAAAAATGTTTGCGCGCGGCGCGGGGCCCCCGAGACGCGCAGGGCTCCTGGCACTGTGCCCGATTTTTAACACGTAAAGACAGGCCTTCTCCTGTGCATTATGAAGTGGCGCTGTAGATGTTTAAGATTAGATTAGATGTGTTTAATCTTTCTTGAAATAGCTATAGGCAAGATAGATTGTCGGTCGGGCAAAGGTCAGGGACGTAGCGACGGGGTGGGTATATTGGTATATATACCCCTCTCCCCCAACAAAAAAGACTACCTTAAAATTTTTAATGTGTTTTTTAAGATTTTCAAAGGTTTTAAAGATTTATAACCCCCAAATCACATTATACCCAGTGGCGGCTCCACAGAGGGGTCGGGGGTGTCCCCTATTGAGTGTTTGGCCCCCCCCAGTGGACCCCCTGTTGGGACCCTATACTTAATACTACATACCTAACAACAAATGGTTGGCCCCCATGATTAGAAGTTGCCACCCCAACGGCCCCCCACTTGCCAAATTCTGGAGCCGCCACTGATTATACCCCTATCAAATTCCTGGCTACGCCTCTGGCAAAGGTCAGCGTGTTAAGTTTAGACCTAAAGGCTTGAGGAGATAGTGAAGGATTAAAGGAAATGAGGAATCAGAGCTTGTCGTTTGACCATATGGCGTAGGCAGCGGAGGGAGGCTGGAATTGAGTTCCAAAGTTCTGATGAGGCGTATGAGAAAGCACGGTTGCAGTTTTTGAGAGACGACTGATTTAACGGGCGTGAAAGTGTGAGATGAGATGACGATCGTGTAGGTCCAGGAGGCTGCAGAGGCGTTAAGAGTTTTCGAAGGTAGGCCTAAACTGTAGACCGGTTTTGATGAATGATGTGAACTGTATGTAATCGTTATTATCTTGTAGGCCTACTGGGTGAGTAACAAATTAATTTAAATTAATCAAATTAAATTAACAAATTAAATGGATGAATAACAAAATAAATAGCCTACTCTAATGACCTCGTGTTGGATTCCCTCGGACATAATGTCCTGTTTGTGGATCACACTACCGCCAGTAATCAGCCCATGAAAGTAAACGAGTAATTCGGCACTTAAAATCGGCAGTGACCTGACACGGTCACACCGTGATTTGTCTCTCGGTGGCCTACTCAGCTCTCGTGATAGTCTCTGATGCAAGTACTCACAAAATTTAATTATTATAGAGTAATATAGACATCTATGGGTATGGGAATCCATACCAAGGACCAGTACAGTACACACTATACACACTGTGACGTACACTAGTACACATTGTTTAGTATTGTTCGGTCTCAATACCACACCACTATCATCCTTAATCAATTCCCTCAACTTGAATCACCAACTCTATGCCGACGACACTCAGTTATTCCTGTCCTTTTCGCCATCCTCATTTGACACATCAATTACTTTGCTTGAATCAGCATTCTCGTCTATTTCGTCATGGATGTCATCTAACCTCCTTGCTCTTAATTAATCCATCCAAGACTGAATTCCTCTTAATAGGTCTACCCCAACAAGTTAAAAACATTGACAGTCCCAACCTAGTCCTGACTCCAGATACCACAATAACCCCTGCTCCAACTGCAAAAATCTTGGTTTCAAAATTGATTCATCCCTAAATTTAGAATCACAGATCTTCCAACTATCGAAATCCTGCTATGCCCATATTCGTGATCTACGTCGCCTCCGTCCTTGCCTTGACACCAAAACTGCATCCACAATCGCCACTTCAATAGTCCATTCCAAACTGGATTACTGCAACTCCCTTTAGCCTACTATAACCTCCCAAAAACCTCCATCAACAAATTACAATCAATTCAAAATGCACTAGCCCGAGCAGTAACCAAATCACCAAAGTTCTGCCATATTTCACCCATACTGAAGACACTACACTGGCTTAAAATATCCGAACGTATACAGTACAAGATAATAACGATTACTTACAGTTCACTTCATTCGTCAAAACCGGTTTACCTTCGTAAACTCTTAACGCCTCAGCCTCCCCGACCTACACGATCATCATCTCATCTCACACTTTCACGCCCGTTAAATCAGTCATCACTCAAAATCTGCAACCGCGCTTTCTCATACGCCGCACCAGAACTTTGGAACTCAATTCCAGCCTCCCTCCGCAGCCTACGACATGGTCAAACAATAAGCTCCGAATCCTCATTTCCTTTAATTCCTTCACTGTCTCCTCAAACCTTTAGGTCTAAACTTAAAAACCTTCCTATTCGAAAAGTCATTTCCCCCATAGCAACAACATGACCCGCCGCCTCATAGATACACTGACCTTTGCCCGGCCGACAAACCACCCTGGCTATAGCTATTTCAAGAAAGATTAAGCGCATAAGAATAAGCAGCTACTGCTGTGCTGCTTTCCGGGGCGCTGTAGAAGTTTACGAGATTTTACTTTACTTTACTTTACTTATAGAGACAGACTCTGTCTATATAAAGAATTTACGCTTGATGACGCAAAGATGCGTTGACTCTGTAATATTTCGTCTTTTGCGTTAGTTGCTAAAAGTTTCCTGCGAGCGAAGTCTGTGTCGAGATTTAATTATCACTTTGCACGTAATTATCCCAGGCTCTTATCTCGTGCATCGTTTAATTATCTCGAAGATGCAGCTACGCTTAGGCTATGTGTACGTTTTTGTCGGCGTTTTTCTTCGAGTTTCGTCAATCGAAGCAACGAATCCCGACCCTCCATCCCCGTTTCCGTCATCCGAAACGACCGAGACGTACAGGACGATAGGTATAAATGATGGCGTTAATTTTCGTTGTTAAGGTGAAAATTTCGTTTTACTAGCAGGTAATGAGATTGCCTGAAAACTGTCGTAATGGTAATATCTATCTTAACGGACGTGGCTCATTAGGTGATTTAATACAGGGCGGAGCAAAGGACTCGGGTAGACCTTGCGAATAGTCGCGCTATGGGGAATCAGCAAAACTTGCTATTCAACGCTAAAAAAAATAGTAATCTCCAAAATAACGCTTAAAATAGATACTACATAGATGTCGCTGATATACCCGTATAGTGCTACTGCAGTAGCTTTGTACTTAAATTTATGTAGCGCCTTTATTGCATTATTAGAGATGCTGTGTGCTTAAGCGTAAAAGTGATACATTTAAATATACTGGCATTCATGTTTATATTATATTTATATTATATATTATGGTACTTTATTATATATATGTATATATATAATATTTTGTATTATCTATATTATTATTATTATTATTATTATTATTATCCAGGAAAATTTATATAGCGCTGTAGGCATGGTTTAAAATCCAAAATCAAAAGCGCTTTGACAACGCTGACATGTCAATGAAGGTCAGAAGGTGGCGATGTTAAAATCCACTGTGATGATGGAAAGAACTTTGCTGCTGTGAAGAAGTCCGGTGCAGAGTCCTTTAGAAGCGGTCCTTCAAGGAAACTGTAGCGCCATTGACATGCCAACGAGGAACGGAAGATGATGTAAGAGTCCGCGAGTTAGTAGTAGGAGTTATCCACGCAGATGTAACTATCGGTGAGTTCTATATGGACGGCTCCTAAAGAAGCGGTCTTCCTAAGAAGAAAGATATATATTATATATATTATATATATATATATATATATATATATATATATATGTTACATATATATTACATATATATAATTATATATATTATAGTATCTATATTATTTTGCTATTATTATAGTCCAGGTACTACAGCTTCACTGCCTGTCATTCTAAAGGCACTGTATAGATTTAAGTACAATGCCACAGCTTAGACTATTAGACAGGATTTATCAGGAGTGCCTCTTTAAGCGCTGGTATTTTTGAAGTTACTATTTTTAGCATAGTTTCACCGATTCCCCATATAGTTCAACTATTCTTAACTTAAGGTCTACCAGATTCAGTTTTGAGAGGGCACTTCATATCATAATTATTACTAAGTTGACTTCTGTAGTGCCTTGGCTTAATGAAGCTCAGAGTCAAGGCTGCTTTAGTAGATGTCACTTGAATGAGGTGTCAAACAAGTGAGACTGGATTCTTCCGGAATGAAATGAGTTAGCTGTCATGACATTCATGGGCGATGAGTTCCAAAGGAGCGGATTCCCTCTTGAAGCCGATCGTTCACTGAACCTGGCTGTCTTTGCTGGAGGAGGAGGAACAAGCAGCTGCATGTGACTGCTTGAGAGAAGTCTGGACATCAATCAGTAAAGATGGTTCTTGAGACAAGTGAGCAATGTGAACAGGGCTGTGTGGATTGTTCGAGGCTCAGTAGGTAAGCAGGCATCGCTTGAAGATGATACACTCGAGAATTCATGGCCTTTGAGGCTTATCTCTGAGAAGAGGTATTGTGTAATGATTCCAGTGCCTTCTGAAAAAATGAGTTGAGCACAGAGACATTCAGAACTGACTTCAGGCGATTTAACCGAGTGGCTGTCAGGCCAAACAGTGTGCTGTTGCAGTAGTTATCTGAAATAGAGCGAGTGCATGCACAAGCTGGTGTCGAATGGCTTAATCTTTCAAAGTTGATAGTTACAGCTCCTGACATGGTGGCTAATGTGGCTGTTGAGGAAGTGTTTTATCAACAAGGACCCTGAGTGGATGAATGACTGAGTTTGAAGTGATGCCCACACCATAAACTGTGAAAGGTGCACAGTCGGTCAGATGTTTAATCCGGTATGTACTGAGCAACAGGAACTATGTCTTTGTGGGATTCGGCATAAGGCGATGCCTTCCATCCTTTGATGCTCGTGATCCAATCGGTTGCCCTGACTGCACATGCCATTGTGTAGGTATTAAATGTTTGTTGTGATTATGCACAGACCTGCTCTGTGCACTCCATCAGCATTAATTAATTGAAGTTGAGACTGCCCTCTCTGAATCACCCTGGGTGAATGTGGGTGACCGTTATAGGTTAATTTCTGCCAAGTAACCACCAATGTCTTTGCAATTGTGGGATGTTAGTTTCCATGAAAACCAGGATGTTGGCTGTTAATGATGTTGCAGCAAATCAAAAATATCTCTTAAGAGTATTGCAGCTAACATTTAATAAATGCATTTAGCATCGAAGTCTATGGAGAAAAAAACAGTCCCAGAACTGGTGTGCAGCTATACGGAGACTGCTGGTAAACGAACTGCAGCTAAATGGAGTTCACTTAAATATACTGAAATATTTGTTGTAGATGTGACTGCTGAAAGTACCGGTAGTACAACAAAGTTTAGCACGGCAAGCACTACCAAAGGCAGTGCAGCAACACCTGAAACAGGCACAGTGATGACAACACAGAATTCCAGCCCTGTTGCAACTGAGCCAGGTCCAACTAGTACAACAGTGGTTAATTCATCAGAGAGTTCTACGACAGCCCCAAGCAGCACCACTGCTACCCAAAACCATAGTGCAACAACTACTGAGTCAGGCCAATTGACTTCGACTCAGTTTTCAACATCTAATTTCACAGGAACTGAAGCTTCAACCACCGACACCGCTACACACAAGTTGACTTCGGAGACAGCTACTGCATCAAACATTGCATTTAATGAAACATCAGCATTCAAATCAACCCTGCCATCTGTTAGCACTTCTGAACATAACAAGACAACTGATTATTTATGTAAGTATCTGTTACTCATCTTTATCATGGTTAAATTTAGTCTGAGATTTGAGACAATGATTGATGAGCAGATATGCTTTTGTATTTCATAATGTTCTTTGTTTATGTTGTTTAGTACTTATGATGGCTTATTGCTGAGAAGTAAGAGATGTTGATCTAAGTACAGTATACCATAAAATCTCGAGTATAATGCACATGTCTTTCTAGGGTGCAGATCCAAAGGTAAAATTGATTTTAATGAATATAATGCACGCCCTTAAATGTTCACACTTGGTGACGTTTTTCTTTACCACCAGTAAACTCAATTATTGCTGACAGAACTGTGAATGTTGCAGATGTCGAGAGATTCACTGATAGGAGTTCCTGAGCCTATGTTTACTGTAATGAGTGAGAGAATGTGTACTCTGGTATCATTTTAATAGGCAGAGTCTGGCTGCAGTGACACCTGGCTTTGTTTAACTGAACTAGTAGCCATCAATAAAGTCACTGATACTACCCGCATTGTGATTCCAAGTGGTTGTCTTCACCTCCCCTCCCTTTCTCGGCAAATAGTCTCTCTCAAATAGTCCATCTCTCTCACTCTCTCTCTGACAGCAAACACTTTGTATTAACAATAGACTAGGGTGTCAGTGAAGTCATTAATGCAGTTCCATGTTGTGTTCCCTATTTCCCTACGCCTTCTCTCCATATAAACTATCTCTCTCTGTTTCTGTCCAACACTTTCTTTAACCTCCTTACTGGTAAGAGCGTACGCTATCCGTCCAAGGAATTTGATGCTGAAAGGGTTATGGGCATACAGTATGCGTTTGCATCTACAGGCATTTGGGGCGGCTGAGACCACTCATTTAATTGCTTTTGTGACATGACCACATAGAAGCGTAATTTGCTTCATTGTTCTCTAGCAAACGAGGTATGCAAGTGGATGCTCTGGCCCCTATTGAATGGCGTGCCTCTATTATTGACACATCCTGGTGTCCAATGATTGTGCATATATGCATTTTGGCCTGAGGCAAAACCAGGGGAACAATGACTGGTCTACAGATGGGTATGTCCTTCAGAAGCAATGTAATAAATGCAAATCAACGCTTTCTGAATGGAAAAGTGCCAAAGAATTTAACGCCAATGAGGTTAATGCCACCTGCTTTGTAATTCAAATGATACACTAAATGCTAAGGAAAGTGCCAGCTAATTTTGGTATTATGTGAATATAATGTGCACCCATAACTTTATGGAAAATTCTGAGTTTAAAAAGTGTGCACTATGCTCAAGATTTTATGGTAGTAGCACTAGTTGGCATCAGCTTTACTAGAAACCTGAAAAGTGAAAGATCACAGCAGAAAAATTAGGCACCATTTTGAAATTAGAAATTTGTTTTACAGTTGTATTTCCTTCCTGCTAATGCTGTTTGTTTGTAATAGTTATTTTTGAGGTTATAAAAGTGGTCCCTGAATAAGTTTGATCTGCTCAATTTGTGGGTTTTGTCAATAATTAGTTTATAGACATCAATAATGGAATAGATTTGATGTTTTGCAGCTAATATCAAATCAGATATCATTGCAGATTTGATGGTTGCCTTTGTTCTTTTAAAAATTTAGCTACCAACACCGTGAACATTTCTACTTCAACAACGATTGCCACAAAAGGTAGTCAATTCGATGCTGCTTCATTTCTTGGAGGTATTGTACTTTCATTTGGACTTTGTGTAATCGCTGTGTTTGGATATCGATACTACAGGAATCGAAGAGCTACTTCTCCTCCATACCGAATTGTTGATGAATAAAGGACAGTGGTCTGGTTTTGTAAGGTATGCACAACTTTGTGTAGAATTAAATACCTTTTTTATTTGACATATGCCTTGATTCTGTAATAATCAGGCCTTTACTAACCACGGCATCATAGGCATCCAAAGAAGTGATTTCTGACATTCATTAGGTCCTTAGTATTGAGGCCAGAGAGTTTGGCTGTTGATCTTATGATTGGCAGTGCAGCTTGCTTGCCAGTGGATGGTCTCAGCATAAAGTGACTAGAGATCTCAAATGTCATTTATAGTCTTAACACATTATCCCACCCATATTATCGGTTTCGTTATTCTATTTTGGTGAGGGGTGAGTGGCAACATAATGAAGGCAAGTCAATTGAATAATCCTTTCATTTCTTTCTCTCCCTCTCCATACCCAGTTTGTTAAAATATGATTGCCAAAAGAAATTGTGAGATTTATTTTCAAGAATCTATTGCTTGAGCACTTGTATAATTTTAAGTTCTTTCTTAAAATTGTTTCATTATAATACTCAATTTTAAAAATATGCTGTTACTTGGGCATTTATGGAACTTTATATGCTTTTATGTTTTTGTTTTTTTATTTTAGAGCCAAGAATTATTAGCTAAGACTTTGGCTTGTCTTTCCACTGAATTTCCATATCTGGTGTTGTTTGTGACATTTCATCATTGTTCAATTTCATGTTTGATTAAAAGTTAATGTGGCTTGCGAAATTCTATGATATTTGAAACTATACCAACTTATACCCTGTATTTTAACACATTTTGTATGTTATATTGCATTTAAAAATTGCTATTAAATCTGTGTCCATATCTTTATCTTTAAGGAAACTGCTGACTTCAAAAGTGTACTGGGATACATTATTGTGATTTCACAAGGTTCTAGTAAATGTAGAAAACTTGTTTCCTGGTTAATTTGTAAAAATAATGGCAACATTCAATTGCCTGTGACTTTTGCTTGATTTGTTACAGAAGGTGTCTGAAGAGTGGCTTCCATTTAAAACAATGCTCTTGTGACAAGTGAATATGTTTATTTGGAGACAGTATGTTGAAGATTTGATGTTGTCAAGAACTTTTTATGTAGTTGTAGGGTCAGTATGTCTTCCTAGTTCATCAAGTTCTTTGCCGAATGCTGGCTGGCTCTTTGGCATCTTTGCTGCTTGATTCTGTCATGTACTATTTTTGTGAGACTCTTGTATCATTGCTGTATCTGCGATAATCCATTGATCTTCCATGATTCTCTGTCTTTTTTTGCCTTTCACTCTTTCTGTCTTTCTTCTAATATCAAATTTGGGTTTCAAACTGTGATCTGATGAAACTTGATGTGCTTAATTTAATGATTGAATTTATGCACGAAGCCTGATTTCTTCTTTAATTCCAAGAAATGTTTTAGTTATCAATTTTCTATTGCTTTGATTTGTAAATTGTTTACAACTGAGAGGGTGACCGGAAAATTCGGTACCGGAAGATTCGGTACCGGAACATAGGGAACAGTATTTTCAGGATGGCAAATTCGGTTGCATGTGTTAGGCACTGGCTCTACCTCTCCCATGCCACCTCCCCTCTCCAATCCCAGGGTCCCTTTGGCTTTGGGTGATGTCTATACTTATGTATATGCCCCTATATATTTAGGTAGAATATTTAAGTAGAATTTAGGTAGGTATACTATTGATAATTATATTCATTTTACTGATTTATAAAATTTTAGGGATAGGGTTAGTATTAGGGTTATGGCTACTGATTTGTATGTCGAACATGTACCGATTTATCCGGTACTGAATTATCTGGTACCGAATCTTCCACACGTCAAATTTTGGTGCCGAATTCTCCAGTACCGAATGTTCCGGGAACCACTGAGAGTAATAAATTACTCATGATCTTTGATCATTTCAGTTTGAGGAAAAAATGTAATGTGCCAGTTGATTTTTTGAGTGCATCATTATGTCAGAGGTTGCAGTTATTGTGACAATCTGATATCACGAACCAAACTTATAGTTTTGTGAAAGTTTTAAAAAGGTATGAAGGAAAGTAAGTTCATTTAATATACAAGAGATTATTTGCTTGTTTTAAAGCAGAGATTGAACAAATAAATCAACAAGTTGAAATTGACCTCACTGTTTGGAGGACTGCATTCTGTTGAAAATTTCTTGAGGATTGAAAAACAAGCTGATTAGCGTAGCTTATTAAAAAAATTGATTAAATGCTCGGGTTGCTTTTGATTTTCTGTTGCTGTTCATTAATGATTCTTTAGAGTTTCCGTCAATGACTTTCATTTATATCAGATTTTCAGTTGGTTTTACATATCCCATTTTAATGTCCTTAACTTTGATTCATATTATATTGCATATGGTTTATGTACTAACTTTTGAGTTTTGATCATTTCTTTTGATGCCATGTAAACATTTTTGTCCCTAATTTTATGTTAATAGTCTTTGTTCATTTCATTTCTTAAATATAATAAAAAGGTCACAATTGAACTGAATATGATTTTAAGATGCTTGATCAGGCTAATTTTGTGGATATACTGTGGATATTACCTTGAAATTGAAAATCCCTGTCATAATTCAGGTGTGAAATTAAGTGAATTAAGATATAGTCTAAATCAGTGTTTCCCAAACTGTGGGTCACGACCCAAAAGTGGGTTGCGGGGCTCAGTCTAATGGATCATAGGGTAGCATGAAATTAGATTCAAAAGCGTTGTTTTCTAACCAATACCACACTGTTGCAAGCCTTGAAATATACAAGTAGGCTTAGGTTTTGACAAATTTATATGCCATCAATTCTCCAGACACAGCTTATTTTAAAATTATTAGCATTTTATCCAATTTTAGTTAACAATAAGTGTGCTGGGACGCAACATGTTACAAAGCCGCTGAAATGGGTCGCAGTTCCAAAAAGTTGAAAAGTTTGGACAGCCCTGGTCTAAATGACATATTTGTTAGCTCTTGACAATTTTGATGGTTTAGAATAGTGCTTCCTAAAGTGGTGCCCTACAGCATGAGTCAAGAAATTGAGAAAAAGTTAGAAGTTTATAAATATTTTCTTTTGTGAGTATTTTTTCTAAAATTTGTGATATTTCCATAGGTATAGAATCAAGAGAACTATATAAAATTGGCTAAGCATTTCATGACATATTTAACGTTATATTATAGGAAGAAGAATTTTTAAAATGACACCAGTCACTGGTGCAATAGGAAAATGTTCTACTGGTCTGCTAAACCTAAGGGCATGGGAAGCACTGGTCTATAAGTTCTCTGCTGAAATTTAGTTCAGCCTGAGCTGTAGAATATTTGTTTGTAGTAAATGTTGAAAGAATAATACGTGGACTTTTATCTTATTCTTAAATCTTGTTAGTTTTTAAAAGAGTTCGATTGATTGATCAATGATTGATTAAGTTTATTTATGTCAAAGGCGCTTTTTAGTCAAAAGCGCCGCTGCTAATGAAAAACCAAAACCTAGCAAGGAAAGATAGTCTAGTGCTAGTGATGTCACGGAGTTCAGGTGGAAGAGAATTCCATAGCTTTGGACCTTGAACACGGAAAGAACGATCTCCAAACACACTGCAAGTTCGAGGAACGACCAGTAATTTAGTGTCATTTAATCTAAGCCCAGCTGGTCTATTTACATTTCGAACAAACTTAATGTCGGATACAATATAATCTGGAGCTTCCCTACGTAAGCATTTTTTGTCAATGAGAGATATAAAAAATGCAATTATCTCTAGTACCAGTAATTTGTTTAGCAAATCCAACATTTTGCATGTGCTTACTCCTGTCTTGTATCCACAGATTTTGTTTATGAATTTATTTGATATCTGGTATTGGCTGAAAAACTCATATTTGCATGCTTGCCATTTGACTGGTGTAGAGATCAGATTTATGAAATTCTTCATATGAGATTAAACACCAATGGAAAATGATCTTTTTTCACAGTTTGTTCCTATTGTGTTTTTGTTTTAACAATTTTAACAAACAAATGTAGGTTTATGAGTGTAGGTGTATGTACATGTATTTGAGTGGAATTTGTTTGTTAATGCTGCAGTTGAAGTATTTGCCTTGAGTTAAATCTGAAATGACTGCTGAGGATGCAATTACCAAATTAATAAATTGTTCAAAGAGATTATTTACGTACATTTGGTATATATTATTCAGTTATGATATTTATTGTTTTATTTGAAAATATTCTGTTTTGAATGTTCTTATATTTTATGTTGAAATATTAATATGTGCACAATGAAAAAAATTTGTGATAACTAAGTGAATTTTTTTTAGCACAACATGAACACTGTTACATAGGTGTAGCTTGTGAAATGTTTTTATACCAGATGGAGCTTGTAAATATTCTACAATTGTACTTTTTCATGCTTCTAATTAAACTATAGCATCATGATTTCTTTTTATTTATGTACAGCAGTGCTGTCCAACCTTTTTTGACACATCGATCCACTGAAAATCTTTTGTTGAAGCCTTGGGCCACAGGGTCAGTCTTAAAGATTAGTCTTAAATAGACTAAAAAGTGATGACTATAACCATTGACAATTGTTTATCTTAATTAAAATTTAATAAGTAATAATGTATGCTTTGTAATAGTTCGATGCATAAATGTATAACAGTTAATGTTCAAGCATGTTTTAGTTAGATATTTGGCTTTGTGTTGTACTCAAATTTTTTAAAATTTGTGGCTGAGCTCGAGTACCTGGGTAACTGCAGCCATCTAGATTTGCTAAGTGTTCATCTGAGAGTTTCGGTTTTTGACTTGATGTTAGTCATTGCATAAAATCCAGCTTCACAGACGTAGGTACTGTACTTCTAAATATTGTCAATTCCTTTTTACAATGTTTCGATATACAGTACATGGGAATTCATCAGAAGAAGCATAAGTCAGCCAGAACTCAGTTGGTGGCTTATCCTTGTGCTTCTCACAAGGAGCCGTATTGTGTTGCATTTCGATTATTTCTATCTGTACTGCGTACCTCCAAATCACTGATTATTTGTGGGTATGATGTGAAAGGATTTTCAGCAAAATGTGGCAAATGAGTGAGACTGCGGTATGTCTTGGAAATGAGCAGATAAATCTAATGATTAGAATAACTTCTTTTAACTAGGTCAGGAAATTCTTGGAAAGTACAGGAAACTGTGTCAAAGTTGACTGATTCAATTGACTGATGAGTAAGTCCAGCCTTATTTCAAAAACACTTATTCTCGTTCATCAGAATGGGTAATATTTGATGCCCTTGCAGTTTCAAATTTAAGGTATTAATTTAAGGTAGTTTGTGGTGCCTAAGAGACAGGGATGTTAGTCGTTGGCCTTGGTCCTGGCCTTTTTGCCTTTGGCCTTAAGGACAAGTTACAAGTACTTGGGCCTGGCCTTGAAGGTTGGGTCCTTGTCCTGGCCTTGAGGGTTTAGTCCTGGTCTTGGTCGAGTCCTTGTTAACATCTCTGGTAAGAAATGCTAATATTACAATGAAAACTGGCGTTTCCAAATAATTTAACAATATCTTCTTGGAATTTATGACCATGAAGATTTTGACTTCTTCAATTAGATCCCAGAACGGACATAATTATGAAAATCGCTATATAGCTGTAATACATTATAGGCCTATACTTGATTTTGTTGCATGGACGTCCTGAGGGGGTTCAAGGGGTGCAATTGCACCACTGGAGAAATTTTGGAGTTCTGAAAAAGTAAAATTACTTGTTTCTTTCGTCACAAGACCCTTTTTTGCATCCACCGGAAAAATTTCTGCGGACGCCCATGTTTTGTTGACCCCAGCTCACGTGAGTAGGGCCTACCTGATTAGGACATTGACCTATTTTCTCACATAAATCGCCGGGAAATTGCATGAGCTTTGGCGGGCCACGTAAAATCAGCATGCGGGCCACATGTTTACGAGATCTAATGACTTTTAAAACATTTTCAGGTGGTGATTGCCAATTATCCTGTCATAAAGTAATCTTATAATACTATTTGCATGACAGTTTTCTCATTCCTAACTGATGCCTTTGTGCACGTATAGCAGTCTATTAACCCCTTAACTGGGGATCCCGGATATATCCGTCCATTTTACACTGAGTTACAGTTAAATACACGGTTAAGAGGGTCCGTATTTACTCGTAGTTGCCTAAGAATAATAGATAATAAGATTTCGGTTATAGTGGACCTCACGAATGATGGAAGACGGAATGTGGACCGGTGTCGTATAAATAAAGTTCCACTATAAAATAAGTACCGTAACAAATTATGATTGGTTCATTTGAATTTGTCAATTACTTATAAGCTCCGCCTACCCATAGTAACTATATTGCTGTAAAATACGTACCGACCTAGTCCCTATGTATGCAGGTTGTAAACAGGGCGCGATTTGCGGGGGGGGAATCTTTCCCCCCACTGCCCAACTTCATTCCCCCAATCCCCCTACTGCTACATCCCCACCACTACATCCCCCACTGCTACAGTTTCCAACAACTACATCCCCCAAGCTCGACATATTCCCCCACTGCTCCAGGTCACAAATCGCACCCTGGTTGAAAACTTATAACCTATCGGTTATAAATTTATGACCAACTGGATATCCTATCAGTCTTAAATTTATATCATATTCGGTCGTAAATTTATATTCTGTTCCTCTTATAAATATAGTCCCTATGTAGGCCTATTCGGGTCGTAAATTTATGCCTATCGGCCATATATTTATGGGGGCTGTCCATTAATTATGTCAACAATTTTTGGGCAATTTTTGACCCCCTCCCCATGTCAACAACTGTCAACTTTCAGTTAACCCCCTCCCCATAATTACGTCAAAAACTTTTGAACCCCAGATCAATGACAGGTCCCAATAACAAGGTTAATATTTTTGCGATGATGACCAGTTTTTCCCTTTTTGCTCGTCGAGTGTCAAAATGTGATGGTTATGACCTTTTTGCCATGCTTTTTCCATTGTAATAAGTAGTATTCCATGAAATTTCCTAGTTTTTGATTATTTGTAAAAAGTGAAATTGTTGACGTCAACTTCTCTTTACCCCTCTCCCTCTGTCAACAACTGTCAAACTTTTTCAAACCCCCTCCCCTCCTAAATTGTTGACGTAATTAATGGACAGCCCCATGATCGACCGATAGGATATAAATTTGCGACCATACTTAGGCCTGATAGGGACTATATTTTATACGAGGAGCTCAAACTGTACGTATACGCATAATTTTGTTCCCGTAGCAACAGCTAGCTCTGCCCCGGGACCGCATTTAGGCCTATAGGGGAACAAGATTTGTACGACACCGGCTTCAAAAAAGTTTTAGTACCCCCGGTCTATGTGCAGTGGCGGCTCCACCGGGGGGCCAGGGGGACCCATGCCCCTATTGAGTGCCTGCCCCCCAGTGGCCCCCTTGTTGGGACCCTATACTTAATGCTACATACATTAAACAACAAATGGTTCCCCCCATGATTAGAAGTTGCCACCTCAAAGCCCCCACTTGCCAAATCCTAGAGCCGCCACTGTCTATGTGTTCTTCTGACGAATATATGCTATTCTACTGTTAAATGTTCAAGCTTCGCGTGTTTATCTGTCGTTTGTTTTTATGTCGTGTGACTCGTCTTCAGGATGTTTGTAATTATTGGCCTACGTGTTATCTGGAGCAACAGTATGACACGCAACATCGCATACCGTAATTATTCGTTTACATTGTATAAATTTGGCGCCAGTGGCCATCGTGTTAGCTGCAGATGTGCACAGACAGAAAGGCATAGTGAGCGGATGGCAGGAAGCAGCTCCTGCAGCACCGCACCACGGTAGCGGAGGTTCGTTCATCTTGATATTCGGCCAGTGGCGTAGCTAGGATTTCCCGAAAGGGGGTTATGGTTCCCATGATTTCCATAGGAACATTCTGATAAGCAAAAAAGATTGTTATTGCAAAAATTCTGACAAGCAAAAATGGTCGTCAACTATTATTTTGCTATCCTGCGCTTCATTAAGTGATTTATATACAGTAGGTATCAGAATAATAATAATCTGTTTGACTTGGCTTAGCCCCCTTAGATTGCTCTCCGGGTCTTCCGGCTTGACCTGGCTCTAATTCAATTTGGATTTGGTGCGCTATCGGCTGATGCCCTGGACATTATGATAGTGGCGCTATAGTAGTTGATTGATTGATTAATACAATAAAAAAACTTTTGGTCGGACAACCAGGGGGGTTTAACCTCCAAACCTCCGCCTCTTGGCTAGGCCACTGTATCCAGCTCAATGACGATGAGACGACTGGTGTAGCCTAGTTTGGATACAGCAATGGAAACCGTTGCCGACCTTCTGAACGTTGGACGTGTGCGAAGCAGTCTATCGTCTGTAACGTCACGTTTCTTGACTGCAGGACTTCACGTGACTTGCTGCTGCTGCTGCTGCTGCTGCTGCTGCTGCTGCAGGAGATGCTTCTTGCCATCCGTTCACTATGGTCACTGCTGCCAAATTTATATAATGTAAATGAATAATTACGATGTGCTTTATTTCGTGACATACGTCTTCTATACAAATAAAAGATGTTGCGAACAACCTGAACATAACTGTGTCGGGGGTTCTTTCAGCAACATTGCTACCGAGTTTTATCAAGATTGGTCAAGATTTGACAAAATTATAGCCAAAATAAAAAGGTGCAGGATCTATTGACTACAGCATATATATATATATATATATATATATATATATATATATATATGCATCAATTTTATTTATAACCGTTTGAACTTGTGCACTTGATAAATTATGGTCGAATGGAGACTATAGATAGTGTCATGGAGCCGGAGTTTTGCAGGCTTTAAACGCCCCAGTCACGTCAATCAATCAATCAATCAGTCAGTCAGTCAGTGAACTTTTATGGCGTCACTATCATAATGTCCAAGGTATCAGCCGATGGCCTACCAAATCCAATCCGAACATTGGCGTAAACTTGGATGAAGATGTTGGGGGAGGGGGCCGCAACCAATATATCTTCCCTTCCCTATGGTAGCATCTCAAAAAGTGTGGGGGAGCTCGATTCTATAGTCCTTAGGGACGTCCATAAATGACGTCACGCGAATTTGGCAGTTTTTACCTCCCTTTCGTTACACGGCGTCACAAAAAGTCAGACCACCATAAAATATGACGTCACAACGCGTTCACCCCTCGTCTTCCAAAAAGGCTGACAAGCAACAAAAAGTACCCGTTCACAAGCAAAAAAGGTCACCCTCATTTTCCATCATCATTTTCTCCTTTCTAAATGTGCTGACGCGCAAAAATAAATAAAAGTTACACATAGGAAATTTTTGTGACGTCACATTTGTGGGACCCCTTTCGTCACAAGTCGTCACAAATGTTTGAACCCGCCTCCCCAGGTGCGTGACGTCAATTATGGACGGTCCCTAATAGAAGTTTACGCCTATGAATCCGATGGTCAGGTCAAGCAGGAAGGGTAGCGATCCTAGACAAGTGGCTCACTCCTTGTTCGTTGCTTTCAGGAAGATGATGGGAGACAAACTCATCTAATCCATGCATGCCATCTAAGGCTAAGGGGTCGTCCATAAATTACGTAACGCGGTTAGGGTGTCCGGCCATTTGTTACGAAGTGTGACGGGTGGGTCCGTAAATGTGACGTAACGCCAAAAAATTTAAGCGATGACCTTTGACCTTTTACCTTTTTTGCTTGTCAGGGATTTTGGAGAGGAAAAATACAAGGATGACCTTTTTTGCTTGTCAAGGTTTTTCGAGAGGAAAAATAGAAGAGTGACTCTTTTTTGCTTGTCAAGACTTTTCGGAAGACGAAAATGGGGGAGTTGGGGGTCGGCCCGTTGTTACGTCATATTTTATGGGTTTTGACGTTTTGTTACGTCGCGTCACGTAGGGGGGGGTAAGAAAGTGCCAAAATCGCGTTATGTAATTTATGAACGACCCCTAAATTAGCCTGTCTATCAACTTCGTATGTAGGCCTAGACCCTATTACCCACCATATAGGCCTATTATTATATTATTATTATTAGCGTTTGCATTGCGTGCGAAGCCAGCAGACAGCCTCCTCATCAGCAGCATTAAGACCAGGAAGACCTCCGTTAAAACGAGTGAGTGGACAGTCGTTCACTATGTGTGCCACTGTCTCCGGCTCTCCGCATACACAGTCTGGATCGGAAGCCTGACCCCAGCGGACAAGGTTGGCCGCACAGCGACCTTGGCCTGTCCTGAAGCGGTCCAACAGTGACCACTGTCGACGTGGCAAGTCGAAACCAGGCGGGCAAACCGATGGCTCAGGTACGAGGGAGTGATTGACAACTTCCGTTGTCGCCCATTCAGCATTCCATGCAGAATTTGCTGTCATGTCCTCTGGCGGAGGGTCCAGCCAGATTGGATGTCTCGAAGGCGGGCGAGCTCTTGGGTGGAATGTAATATCCGCGTGAAGAGGAAGCCTGTCATTCAGGCGAACCTTTGCCAACAACTTAGCAGTTGCCTCTTGACGACGAAGGTGAGGAGGTTGGATGTTGCTGAGTACCGGAAGCCAGGGAGGGTAGAGGAGTAGAACGTATGTGGCGACCCCGCCGGCTCGCGGTCTCGTAGCGCGGCCGGCGGTCGGGCGGCCCCCAACGCCCGCTCGGTCTCCCGATCGCCATCAGCCGCCGACTCTGCCTGATCGGCGGCGTCACGTTCCCTTTCCGGCTCTCCGACATCAGAGGAGGTGTCCGCGGCTGCCGGGCAGGCAGCGCACTGAGGATGGCCGCTCCTCAACGTAGGGTTCTCGTTTTCCTCCTCTGACTCTCTATCCGTTCCGGCTCCGGCCTCGTCCGAGAGACCCTTTAATTCATGCCTCTTCTCGCTGGCCACCGCTTGGTCTCGGCGCCTTAAGCGATTCCTATAGGTATTTCGGGTCTCTGGCTTCGACTTGGCCCCACGTCTCTTCATTCTCGGCAATCTAGCCGTTTTCCGCTCTCTTATAGACAGGCGGCGTTGTCTCTTGGCTTCCTCACACGCTTTCACCAAACCCAAGGTTACCCGTGCCTGAATGGACGGCGGTCCACTCTTTTCCTGGCCGTCGATTCACTCAAACTGTCTCCCCGCGCCTTTACGACAGGCGGGCGTCTGTCTCCTCCCTTGGCTCAGAATTGACCTCCTGGGCACTAACGTGACCTCAGGTAGGCGAGGTTCATCACAGCCAAGGCTCACCTTCACGGACAGTGCGCTGAGACTCCGGCGTCACAGCGACTTTCAAAGACACGGGCACAACTTGCCTTTATTGGTTTATTTTTATTTATTAGTAAACCAAGCAACAATGACAACAATGGCTACAGTGGCAACACTGGTAACACGGACAAAGACGCGCTGACTAGACGCAGTCCGGCAGCCACAATAACTAGCGCACAGGAACTGCAATCGATAGCCTTTGATACGTCAGTATGAAACGATAAGCTTTAGCACTTTAAACGGGCTCCAAATACTCGCTTTCAATCGCTGTGCTTTCTTTACTCTATCGCTTCACAGTATAAGCGGCCACACCGCGAAAAAACCACATGTGATGTCAGTGACTGACAATTTTCAGAGTTTTGAAACTTTTGACGGACACTTAGGCGGATTTTTAAACTGCAGTCTGTAATTTCGCGTAGTTGCCGTCAATGTGAAAAAGTAGGGACCTGTCTAATAGCGTTTTCCTTAGCGGTGATCAGGGGCTTATTCTACGGCTAAGCGGCGCGGCAATAGCCCCTGCCAGCTGGGCGCGCGTCTCAAGCGAACTTTATACCACAGCCGCCTGCGTCCGCCTATTGACGCGTGCTACATAAATTCCCATATTTCGGAGATTTTCGATTTTTAGAGCTAGCCCTTGAGGGCGCTCGCTCCCAAATGTCCCTATCTACGCTTTTTATCCGTCATGAAGCTTAACTTCGGACCCACCCCCCGGGCGTCGTCGGCGGCGGCGAAGGGCGCTTCGCCGCCGGCGACGCGCATCGCCGTCAGGACCTTGTTCCCCGGGCGCCGCTCCTTAGGCGGAATTTCAAGCTGTAGGGCCACGTCCGCCCAGATGCCGTCAGAGCAGGACCTAGGAGGCAGTGTCGTCGTTATCGGTGGTAAGCGACCTCGTCTACGGGCCCAGCCCTTCGCTAACCACCCCTGGTAGTCCGGGCGCCGGTGTTCAGGCGTACGCATCGACTACACAGCCGGCCGACCGCTGCGTTCTCTCTCCTTCTTTCCATCGCTCCAACCGCCTGTTCCCTTCGTCAGCAGCCAGCCAGCCGCCGTCTCCGCGCAGCCTGTCCAACAGGCGACGGTCTTTCAGCGGCCAAAATCTCTACTTGCTAAAGACCGAAGGCTCGGGAACCATAAGTCGTTGCCGGTTTATACAACTTATCTCTCGGTCTTTGGGCGGCCGTGGCGATTCTAATAATTTTACCGAAGCCTTAGCGTCTTAGCCTAGCGCGTGCTCTGTCCGTTTTACATGAATTAAAACTTTATTAATTAATTAACTAACAAGTTATACAGTTAAGCAATCAATAATAATAATAATAATAATAATAATAATAATAATAATAATAATAATAATGCTATCTGTGGCACATGGTCGCCACACGTAGAGTACCCGTAATGGTCCGCATTGTTGAGTTTAGTTGGACGTCAACCAGTCTGGTGTGCGATGATATATACCAGATTGAGGCACAGTACTCTGCTGTGGGAATAGCACAGAGCAGTGTTTATTCTAGCCCCTTGACATTGGGGTTGAAATGTTTGGGGGACAAGGTTTGAGTGTCCACACGTTGGGGAAGGAATTTCCATTCCCCCAGTCAACATCTAAAAAAAATTGGGAGAATTTTCAAACTTGGGGGTGGGGGGAATTCTCCCCTAAGAAGGCCTAGAATAAACACTGGCACAGAGCAATTGCGGATGTACGTAGTGTCCGAGCACTGCCCCCCCCAGCTTGTGCCTGCCAGTTTATTTAGGAGATTTGTACGGGTATTGACTTTTGCTGCCGTCTTTTCCAGATGCTGGCGGTAGGACAGAGTTCTGTCAAGCGTGACCCCTAAATAGACAGGGTTTGGGTCATTTTTAACACGATGACCTTTAAGGAAAATGTTGAGTTCTTGGTTAGCCTTTGCATTATGAAGATGGAAAATACTAGATACTGTTTTATTAAATGCTAGGCTGCAGTCGCCATTTCGTAAAGTACTTCTCCAGCAAGTGTATGCCTTTGTTTAGCACATTTTCCACCTCCGAGCTCAATTATTGCGCAGTATATAGGCCTAATAATAACATATAATCGGATTGTATTGAGCTCGATTATATAGGCCTATAAAAAGCTATAATTATCATAGTTGTGATTATGCATGTGTGTAAATTGCTGACAAGAGACAATCGTTTGTATAATCAAAGATTAAAAGATCTGAATAAATAAATGTAATAGTTAACGAGGCACAATTAGTAATGAATAGGTCTACTACACTTGTGCGTACATCGCGCGAACCTATTAATGACAAAAGTCCGAACCTATGTAGGGCTTACATGTAGGTTAACTATGACCCATTAGCGTTACGTTAGCTATATAATAATAATAATAATAATAATAATAATAATAATAATAATAATAATAATAATAATAATAATAATAATAATAATAATAATCATTATCATTATCATTATCATTATCATTATCATTATCATTATCATTATCATTATCATTATCATAGCTGCTTTCTGCCAGGCCATTAGCGGCAATAGCTAGACACGGAACTCTCACGTTAGTTACATCCGCTTTCTTAATTTCTTGCTAGGGGCCTCTATATAGCCTGTTACTCATCGTCTTATGACAGAAGTACAGTAGGCGCAGCTTCTGTCGTCTCATTTTTCGAAAATATATTCAGAATACTGAATCGTGGTTGTCAAAGTTAGCCACGCATTAGTTTGTGTTTTTAATGCGATATAATTCGTCGTTAGATTGTTGAACTGTCAAAATGCATATTCCAATTCGTTGTTGGCTGCTGTTCTGCGCCTGTTTGGCTCTGTCGACGTGCTACCAACCGGACACGAGTAAGATTACAGTATAAACACATGTATAATGCGGTTGCTGTTCAGTATGTCCTGTAAAATTATTTACGTTTAATAGGTTTAGAGCTTTGGAAGTGACTCCTAGCAACAATTCTGGATTGTGGTCTTCTAAAAGGTCACCTTCACCAAAATCAGAAATGGAAAGCGTATGGTAGTCTCAGCGCAGTGCAAATTAATTTCTTTGATCCAAATCTTCTATAGCGCCATTGTCATCAGTTGATCAGGATTGGCATACCAGTGCGCTAACCACTGCTCCAACACGCACCCATATATATATATATATATATATATATATATATATATATATATATATATATATATATATATAAGACATGGACATGGGTCCATTTTTAAAACCCAACCCACCAATTTTCAAACCCAACCCACGGAAACAGCTGGGTTACTTGACCCAACCCAACCCAACCCATACATAAAAATTTCTTAAATCCTCCTTCATCTCATAGACCAACGGGAATGCATTCCATATAGCAGATTCATATTTCTGGATGCCTTTAACTTGTATTTTCCAGTTGCTCCTGTGAAAAGGCATCGAAACAAATTAAGGGTAATTTGTAGTAATTTAAACAATCATTAATATATAAACAACATTGGAATTGGAACATGGAATGTAAGAACTTTAAACTATACAGGAGGGTTAAATATACTCATACAAGAAATTAACAAGTATCAGTGGGATTTTATCGGAATCTCAGAAACACGTTGGAAAGGTAAAGGAGAATTTATAACATCAGTGGAAAAAGCAAAATACAAAATAATAAGCTCAGGAAGAGAAGACAGCAGTTCACAAGAAGGCGTGGCAATCATTATGAAGGACACCGCATCAAAAGCACTAATTGGCTACAAGGCAGTGTCATCCAGAATAATAACGGCAAGATTTAGGACAAAATTTGGAAGAATGATAATAATACAAGTATATGCACCTACAAGCAGCAGCTCAGAAGAAGCAATAGATCAATATTACAATGACTTACAGAGTAGAGGTGTGCACGGGGACTGACTGTTGTCCCCATCCCCTCCCGTACCCGCAAAGCTTTTCTCCATCCCCACTCCGTCCCCATTGACTTAAAATCCATCCCCACCCCATCCCCTAATCTCTGTCCCATCCCCATTCCCGTCCCCGCATTTCGGAACCCATCCCCGTCCCCGTACCCGCATTTTGGTCTCCGTCCCCGTCCGCGGTGTTTTATATAAACTATTCATTTATTAGTACCCAGTGTGCGATTTTATGACCTGGTGCAGTGGGAGGAGGGGATTTGTCGAGCTTGGGGGCGTAGTTGTTGGGGAAATGTAGCAGTGGGGGATATGTAGTTGTGGGGAGATGCAGCAGTAGGGGGATGCAGTTGGGCAGTGGGGAGGAATCCCCCTTCCCCCTACAAATCGCGCCCTGTTAGTACCCAACACGAGAAGTAGCTTTTCAAAAAGTTTTTCAAAAGTTTCTTCTAAACTATAGGCCTACAATAATCATATATGAAACTGGGACACTATTACTAACCTGATATCTTTAGTGCACACCATAACCATAGCGTCAGCCAATTCATTTTTCAACGTGTATACCGGAAACTAACCAAAAGATAACGGACATTCCCGGTTTTACTACCAATGCCATTCTGCCAGCAGTGAGCAACACGTTGAAAATTGAATTGGCTCTCTTTCTTGTCCATTTTTCTGTACCTTTATAAAATGTTTAATTTATATAGTAGGCCTAAGCTAAGTGGAGTTCTTTAATCCACCTCCGAATCGATGGTGATTGAGTCAGAGGCACTAAGATAAATAGTGATGGTGGTTGATAGGCACAGCACAGGAGAGACTGGGCAATTGGCAGTGGGCACTGGGCGTTCAAATTACAAAGCTGTGCAAAGTGCTCTGCAATCCGCCCCACCTCTAAATTATATTATCTTTTGTTGTCCTGTACATCTATAGGCTCCCCCAACAAGCTGAAACCGGCTCTGATGATTCTCCCCTGGTGTGTTTATCAATTACCCTCAAGTTCTCAAATGGCTTTATGGTCTCTAGTCTCTACCAACTGCGAACTAACAATGGTGTCGAGTGATCAAAAGATTCAAAAACAATCTTGCCTGGCCTAACAGTTCAATTTAATGGCCTTTTAATTCGAAACTGAAAGGCGTAGGCCTATATGGTTAGTAGCTATGCTAAAATCGGCCGAACGCATGATTATTGAATTGCGAGATTAATCGTCCCCATTCCCGCGGTATTTACGGCATTTTTGAAACCGCATCCGCGGTAATACCGTCAGTCTGGATTCCGCTACCGCGGTACTACCGTCATAACTTTTCCGTCCCCATTAATATTTCGGCAAAATTACAGATTTCAATCCCGCTACCGCGGTAAATCCGCGGATTACCGCGGTGAAACCACGGTAGCCATTACCGTGCACTCCTCTATTACAGAGTACAGTCAGTGCAGTACCACGGTATGACATGTTAGTCATAATCGGAGACTGGAATGCAAAAGTTGGCAGAGATAATGAAACTTGGGGCGGTATAATTGGAAAATACGGAACAGGAGAATCAAATGAAAGAGGAGAGCGTCTTTTAGACTTCTGTGCAACCAATAAACTATCAATCATGAACACTTTCTTTGAAAAACGAGAAGACAAACGTTGGACCTGGATATCACCAGACGGAACAACTAAGAATCTGATAGATTACATCATAATAAACAGAAGATGGAAGTCAAGCATACAGGATGTAAGACCATGCTCAGCCCAAATAGGATCAGACCACAAGCTTGTTATGGCAAAAATAAAAATGAGACTAAGGAGAGAACAGAAAACAAATAATAGGGTAATCTTTGATGTAGCAAAATTAGACAATGAAGAAACAAAGACAAAGTATGAACTTCAACTTAAAGCAAAAGTAAATAGCACAACACCAGGTTCCTCTGTTGAAGAGCAGTGGCAAGGAATAAAAGAAGCTATTAAAGAAGCAGCCATGGAAATTATTGGAAAAAGGAAAGGAAACTCTGAAAAAGAATGGGTGAGTCAAGAAGTAAAAAATTTAAGCCAACAAAGAAGAAAATTGCGTATCGATGGGACAGACAAACATCAAGTGAACTGGCTGACAAGAGAAATTAAAAGAAAGCTGAAAGAAGATAGAGAAATATGGATATACAAGAATTGTGAAGAAATACAGAACAATTTTAATGCCCACAGGACCAGGGATGCTTATAAAGGAATAAAACGAATAAGTGATGAATTCCAAATGAAAATTACAACCATCAAAAATAAAGAAGGCATTACACTAACACAAGATCATGAAATACAAAAGAGATGGAAAGAACATTTTGAAGAACTGTATAACCTAAATACTGCAGCGGATAAAGACATACTACTTCAAGTGCCAAGTACGAATCTTCATAAAACCACAGAAAACATACTAAAAGAAGAGGTAGAGCAGGCCATAAAAGAACTGAAAAAGAACAAAGCACCAGGAATAGATGGCATACCTGCAGAACTATTGAAAGGAGGTGGAGAAACAATGACAGACTTGCTCCATGACCTTTTCAATAAAATATACAAAGATGAAACAGTCCCAGATGATTGGGGAAAAGGAATGATTGTACCCATCTACAAAAGGAAGGGTGATAAAGAAGACTGCAGTAACTACTGGGAATAACGCTGTTGAGTACACCAAGCAAAAGTCTTCTCCAAAGTACTACAAAAAGAATAAGCAAATATGTAGAAGAAATTATGGGTGAAGAGCAGGCAGGCTTCCGTCCAGGGCGAAGTACAATTGATCAACTCTTTATCATAAGACAGCTACTAGAAAAACAATCGAGGCAAACAAGAGCTGTTATATTAACTACATCGATTACAAACAGGCCTTTGACTCAGTGTGGCAGGAAGGGTTGTGGCAAACAATGAGGCATGCAGGCATTGAAGAAAACTCATCCGTTTAATACAGGCGATATATCAGAAGTCAGAAAGTGCAGTGAAATTAGATACTGAAATGTCAGAATGGTTTAAGACAAATGTAGGACTGAGACAAGGATGCATGTTGTCTCCAACACTTTTCATTATCATTCTGGATGTAATTTTTAGAATAGCAATTGGAGATCTGGACATAGGCATAAAATGTAGTGGAAAAAATTAAACAATCTAAAATTTGCAGACGATGTCAGCCTGATAACAGACAACAAATCAGATCTTCAAACACTGACCAATGAAGTTAATCTAACAAGCAAAAGATTTGGACTAACTATCAACCCAAAGAAAACGAAAACCATGGCAATCAGCAGAAAGGGAAAAGCTCAAATCAAAATAGCACTAGATAACACAACAATAGAACAAGTCGAAAGTTTCACCTATGTTGGAGGAGAAATTAGCAGTAATGGAAATCATCAAGAAGACATAAAACAAAAATCGCCAAAGGACTGCAAACGATGGGGAGATTGCGAAAAATCTGGAGCAGCAAAGGCATAAACATCAGCACAAAAGCCACAACATACAACACCATAGTAGTCCCACAAATTATATATGGAGCAGAAACATGGAGCATGAAAGAAACAGACGAAAGAAGACTACTGGTGGCTGAAATGACGTGTTTACGAAGAATCCTGGGAGTAACCTGACTGGAAAAATAAGAAACGAAGACATCAGACAACGTCTCAACATGAAGGATACAATAATCGACAAAATTAGAAGAAAAAGACTAAAATGGTATGGGCATGTCAACAGAATGGATGAAAGGAGACTACCATACAAGGCTCTCTACACTCAAATAGAAGGAAACAAAGGAAGAGGAAGACCCAGGAAAAAGTGGATGGACAACATCAGAGAAGACATGAACATGAAAGGAATTACAATAGTAGAAGGAAGACGATTGACAGAAGATAGAACTTCTTGGAAACATTTTGTGTCTAGCTATTGCCGCTGATGAGCTGGCAGAAAGCAAAGCAAAAAAATATATAAACATTTGTACAATATATCACAACAACCTGGCAACCCAACCCAACCCACCACAAAGTGGAAATTTCGGACCCAACCCAACCCATGGGTGGACCAAACCCATGTCCATGTCTGATATATATATATATATATACAGTGTATATATATATGTGTGCGTGTGTGTGTGTGTGTGTGTCCTCGGTACTTCGTTCCCGCCGAGGGACTTATGATTAAAAAATTGTCCGGAGACATGATATGATCGTGTGCTACTTCACATTGACTAAGGATTGCTATCAATTTTCTAAAGTCTGCTGATTATACAAAGATGCGTAGAAAAACTGACTCTGTTGGTGGTGTTAAGATTTTACATAAAGTTCTGAAGAAATTATTCCAATATTCTGTTTAACTGCCATATAGTTTTTTAATATAGAACTAGAAAGATGCTCGCTTCGCTCGCGCTCGCTTCGCTCGCAGTGCAGGATAATACTAATCCAATACCTATACCTAATACCCAATCATTGAATTCATGCTGAACAACATTTCAATGATCGCCACCTAGCCAAGCTCTGCGCCACGTAATAATTAGGCCTATGTACGTTAAAATCACGCAACTGTGGCCATTTGTGACGCTGTACACGTATTTTTTGTGTACGTTAAAATGTACGTTAAAATTGCGCAACTACCTCAGGCTGCGAACAATTGTTACCAATAGCAACGTCGTCCCCAGCCCTCTGACGCTGCAATGACTCGACTAAACCGTGTTAAACTACGATTCTACGAACAATTGTTACCAATAGCAACGTCGTCTTCGAACATCGTCCACCAACGCATCGCGCGACGTAAGGACTAAACCGTCTACCAATAGTCAACGCTCGCCCACCAACGCATCGCGACGTAAGGACTAAACGGTCTAAACCGTCTACCAATAGTCAACCAATCAGAACGCTTGAAGGTAACAGACAGAGAGACATACAGATAAGGATTTTAATATGATAGATATTGGCAAATGTCTTATGATCCATGTTGGAGATAGAAGTATGACTCTCTGTCTTTGCAATGCATAGAGGCAACAAGAAGGGGCAACTGGTTGTTGAAAATGATGAAAAAAAACAGCAGTGAGTCGAGACAAAGATAATTATAATAACAATGATTATTATTATTAGTTAGGGCTGTTGGTTTGATGCGGCGATTTTTCGGGAAATATGCTTGACTCAGAGTTCCAGGTCCTAAATGTGTTGGGGAAAATGCGGAAGTTTCCCATTTATGCGCCTAAATTGTTCCTATATGTGCGCGCATATGCGATCGCACAATCGCATCAAAATCACCCTCAATTATTATTAAACTGACAATTTTCTTGTGCTCCATATTGCCAAACAATAATTGTAAAACTATATAACACAATAGTACTATTGTGTTGTTTACGTAACTAATTAATGAACGTCCTTAGAGAACGTCAATTAATGATGTCAATGAAATGGGGGTAGAGGTGTTTGAAAGAGTTTGATAATTGTTGACATGGGTAGGGGTTCAACATAAATTGATATCAACAATAGCTGCATTCGGAAATTGTAGCTCTGCGCACCTCCAATTATATATCGAACATTTGAAGAACATTTGTCATGAAAGATGATTTAATTTAAAGCTATAGCATAAAGTCTCGATTTGCTCAGGAACTCAAAGTGTCATAGTAGATTTGAAATCTGTTTAACAAGTAAAAATCTATTAAAATTTATTTTAGTCTTTTTCAGTTCAATATATAAATTCATCTCTCTTTCTACTAGTTAAAAATCCTCACAAGCAAAAAATTTAAAACAGCAGCCTTATCTTCCAGGGGTACGCTGTACCCCCTGATTTTTTCCAGGGGCAGTTGCACCCTCTGCATCCCCACTTCCTACGGGCCTGTCGATGGCAGTTCAATGATCGAATTCCAAAGATCAGTTGTTGCATGCTGTTTGGTTCGGACACTCTGATAACAAAGTCATATGATCTGAAATTAGAACTACTAGCAACTGCCACGTGTTTCAGGACTGAGCAAATAAGGTCGTCAGAATTTTAGGAACACGAGTTGCAGGAAACTACCCGGATACGTTTACGCTCTTGGCCTCAGGCTAGGCTTCATTGGAGGCAAGGCTTGGCCTAATGGATACCACCAACGGCCGCTTGTCTGTATACCGGTAACTGCTTGAGCAGGGATGGGCAAAGTGAGGTCAGCGGGTCGCATGCGGACCTCGGATTTCTTTTAGCGGCTCGATCATATCGGGATATATGAAATTAATGTACGGTCCTCTAACACCAGACAAAATGACAACGTCTAGAAATGAAACGTAAACTTATTTCAGTTGAAACAAGTCAGGTATAAACAATATGTAGGCTACACTTCTATGAGGTGTACCCAACGTCTTGCTCTTCTGCTTGCTGACAATAAATGCCACCAATATTGTATTATTAATCAGGAACGTGTTTGTGCAAGTAAAATTTGGGTGTCGGAGATGTTTTCAAAATAGTTATTAATGTATTTTGAACTTTATCAAAACCCTTTGTAATTTGTAAACATCGATAGTTCAGGGAATCTATCATATGTATAGATACCGGGTTTTCAGACCCCATTGTTCGCAATCAAAAAAGATGGCTGTCTCGTGGAAAGCGTCTCCGCTCTTCTTTTATCTGAAAACTGAAATACTTTCAACTTTTGCACGATTAATAACAGAGAGCATGAGATGCTGTGTGATCGCATTTGGCTAACGAAGCTTTCTTTCATAGCTGATATCATCAAACATCTCAATGGTTTGAATAATTCGAAATTCCAAGGCCAAAAGAATAACATTTGCCACCATAGGGCCATGTCATTTGAAACAAATGGACTGGGCACGCGCACACTTTTCCTTCGAGAAATAATGCAGGCAGAGAAAAAATCCTGAAAACTTGACGTTGTCACTGAGTTAGAGAACCTGTTGCAAGACTTCGAAACGCGAATATCATGAGTGCACTTTTTTCAGAAATCCCTCCAGGTTTGATCCGAGTGACTTCAGTGAGCAGTGTTGCATACACTCTCCTCTGCCATGGGAGATCTATGGTAGTTTGGGGGAGGGTGTGGTTTCGAAGGGAGTGGTGAGAAATTGTCATCGCATTACACACATATTTGCATTTGGGGGATGTAAGGCTTTGGAGGGGATACTCCCCCCTATCCGCAGGCCCGCCGAGAGAAATTCCGGGCCCCTGTGCAGAATAAAATTGCTTGACGACATTTTCTTGCTTGTCAGCCTCTTTTACCTTTTCACGCCGGGCCCCCTTTTGCTTGCCGGACCCCCTCTACTTTATTGTTATTATTCATATTATTGTTAATTATACATATTCATCATCGGCCCACCGCCCCCCAAGACCACCGGGCCCCTGTGCAGTTGCCACGACTATCGTGGATTCGTGATCCACGTGAGTAAAGCACAATAATATTAGAAATCCTGGAGATTAACAGTGATGATGACCTTTCACGATCACCCTGAAAATGACTCCCAATCGAATTTTGCCGACTGTTAATTAAGCAGCACACATGCTCTCACTTAGGATGGCAGCAAAGACGTTGTCTCGAGCGGATAATAAGCTAGTGGTATGATATGATTATACTGCATAGTTTAACAATGTGATACAACAATGTTACCGATATCATTATATATACTGTAGGCCTATAGTCTAACAATGACGTGATTTTCCCAATAATTGGTCTATGAAGCGTTAGATTAAACCGTACGAAAATCATTATACTTACTTATTCTGCGAACAATAATTATTATTGCTCTCAGAGATAAAATTTTAGAGAACAAACTTAGAACTAAGAATATTATCACTCCAGGCCACGCGGCACGTCAGCTGCGCGCAAGTGTCAGCAGATACTCTCAGCGTTGTGACAACGTAACGCATAATATACTGCGGTTGATTTGTGATATTAAGTCCACTTTTCTATTGAATTACTCAACTGTGATAGGTTATGTCATAATGACGACAGAATGACCTACTCATGCTATGCTTATTAAAAGTTATAGTGGCTCACGTTTCAATTTCCAGAGGTGAATTTCCCCCTTTAGAATTGGAAATGAATAGTTTTTTAACACCAGTCTGTTTTTGGTGACAGCCAGCACCACCCTGGTAAGGGGTGTACAAGCACGGGTGTCTGCCACCGACCGGGGTATAACATCTCGTTGGGAAGTGTAGAAAAATCTCTGCCTCGTCCCCTGTCTCATCAAACTTCTGCCAACGTGTAGGTTATATTATAATAAATATAATAAAGCAATTGCACGGGGCAATCCAGGACTGTGGAACTCACTACCGGACTTTGTCACAAACTCTGACTCTCTTGGAATTTTTTTAACGTAATCTTAAGACTTACTTATTCACCATCGGATATATTCGTAGTTTTGTAAAGCGATCTTGTCTTTGGCCACTTTTGCCATGCTTATTGCGCTATAGAAATCGTCTAGCTAATAATAATAATAATAATAATAATAATAATAATAATAATAATAATAATAATAATAATAAAGCCATGACGTTCACTGCGTGTAGACAATGATGGACCAGCTGCTGGTAATGAGTCTGCGTCTCCTAATGCAACAACAACTGCTGAAGTAACGACTGCTGGAACAACAACAACTGGAGAAACTAAAGGAACGCACAAAACAAGTGCAACAACTGCTAGAGAAACAACTGCTGAAATAATAACTACTGAAGCAACAACTACTGGAAAAACAACAACTGGAGGAACTAAAGGAACGCACGAAACAAGTGCAACAACTGCTGACCAGACGTCAATAACTAGAATCACTGGATCTGCAGCAACTGCTTCTCCTACAACGAAAGGCGCCGCAGGCAATGTAACGAGTGAGACAACAGATCACCGTCAGTCAACAGCTGGACATACCTCGGCGCATAGTAAGTGCATCGTTTTGTATGGCTTTTTATGTTTTAGCCGACTTTAGATCAACGTGCGTTTTAAATATAATTTAAACCAGGACGTGCTGTAGGGCCTAATAGTATAGTGGTACATTAATAAGATATGCATGCATCAAATTGGACACAAAGATGCATTCTGGCACCATTTTGTCTAGTAAAAATGCACAGGTCTTCTGCTGCGTGAAATAAAACGTTGCTTACGAAGTTACAAGACATGCTGACCTAAGAAATTTGACAGAATTTGGCGGGATTGGTTACTGCGCGACTGGGTTTAAGAGATGTTATGCTTCGGGTTGAGCTTCCCAGATTTCAATTAGCATTTAATTCAATGACATTATTCGTAATCGGATTCGAAACGAGAACAGCTGAACAATATCCTGCAACCCAAGTGCCTTGGCTAATTACTTATCTGAGATTCGCCTGTAGCTACTGTACAGGGAACTACAGGCAGCACTCATTCGACGCTGTAATTACGTACAGTAGAACTTCGTTATAACTGACTCGGTTATAATTAGGTTATTTTTTATAAGTTGTAATTGGGTTTTAATTTCTACGCCGACGACGTGCAGATAGCGCTCCTCGTGCCTCCCTACAGGCATGGATCGACTACGCGTCTGCGTTAGCAGCTGCATAACTATGATTAAACTATGGACCGAAGTTAACCGCTTATAGCCTTAAACCCTGGTAAGACTGAATTCCAGTGGATCGTGAGTCCCCCCCCCCAGGAGGAGGCATTTGATCAGCCAGACACCGTTCCTAATAGATCATGACGCTCTCATTGTCCCGCCTACTAAAGTGCGCCTCCTTGGTGTACTACTCGTTGATGAGGCGCTTATGTTATGTAACATCAGAAATGTTACTCGTGCGTCTTTCCATCACCAGCTTCGGCGGATCAGGGCGATTCGTCGGCACCTTCCAGTGAAGGCAGTTCTCACAAAGGTAGACTATACTACTGCAGCAGCATCCTCCTTGGCCTTTCCGATGTACAACTGACAGCCGCCTGCAGACGGTCCTAAATGCGTCCGCTCGCATGATCTACGGAGCTCGATGGGGTGACCACGTCACCCCCTTGCTTCAAAGACAAGCTCCACTGGCTGCGTGTTCTGGAGCGCATCGCCTACAAACGATGCTGGATCACATTTCGTGCACTTAATGACCCCGCCTATCCGGACTATTGAGCCGAACTTGTCCATAGGCCCATTCCTACAGAACGGCGCCTTCAGCTGCTCTGATCTAGAAATCGGGGGTGTCGAACTGGCTGTTCCTCCCCTGTCCAAGAAGGCAAAATTTGATAAAAGATCCGTCACCCGGGGAATCCCATCTTCTGGAACTTGCTGTCAGACAATGTAACTAAAGAAACAAAACCCGATTCATTCGCAACGAGACTAAAGACGCACACGCACTTATTTAGGATCTCGTTTAAGTGCAATGTGCAGTGGCGTCGCGAGGGGGCGCGGACCGCACCGGGTGACACCACCTAGAGGGGTGACACCAAACAAGGATGACCTTTTTTGCTTGTCACGGAGTATCTGAGAAGGAAAATAAATAAATTTTAAGGATGACTTTTGTTGCTTGTCACGGCATTTGAGAAGGTCTAAATGGGTGACACCACGATTTTTTACCGCACTGGGTGACACCAACCCTAGCGACGCCACTGGCAATGTGTAAAGCGCTTTTGACTAAGCCTGCCTTGACTATAGCGCTATATAAGTTGGCATGTCGACATTGATTGGCACATACTGTATAGTTAGTTATGGCGTACCGCAATGTAGGTACCGTGTGATGCACTGCCGTACTAGATGGCATTGGTACCTCTGCTACAGCGTACTAAATATAATTAGACCCGCTAAGAGCGTAACGGCGAAGTTCTAACGTAGTTAATTAATCGTCTATCGAAAATTACCAGCACAGTCGCCCTAATTGCTTTGCAATTAGGAATTCCTAACACTGCTGTAATCATTATAATGACTAATAGTGCCTAATATTCCTAATTGCAAAGCAATTAGGAATTAGGCAGTATTGGGTCGAGTAGTCTTTTGGTTGTTAGAACGCTTGTGAATCATAAATAGTTGATTTCTTCTTCATACATCAATATCCAGACAAAAGCACTAGTGCACTGTAATAGTAATAGAGGATATTGCAGTGTAATAGTAATAGAGGTTGCACTGTAATAGTAATAGAGGATATTGCACTGTAATAGTAATAGAGGATATTGCACTGTAATAGTAATAGAGGTTGCACTGTAATAGTAATAGAGGATATTGCATTGTAATAGTAATAGAGGATATTACACTGTAATAGTAATAGAGGATATTGCACTGTAATAGTAATAGAGGATATTGCACTGCAATGGTTATTTACAAATAATTTTGGGCCTGCAACAGAAAAAGCTATCTGACCAATAATTTCAGTGCTGGTTCTAATTACAGTTAGCAGTGAATTAGCGAGTCTTGTTGAACGAGAATGTTTTGGTTGATCTAGCATAGATTTCAAATATCGCGGTTGCCGATTGGCCAGGCTGCAATATTTTATTAACCAGGAGATCAGTATCGAATGCAATTCCCAGTCTAACTTTGGAAGAACGGTTTTGATATGTCGATGCTTACGAGTTACCGTGATGACTCGAACAATAGAATTCTGAATTCTTTGCAGCTTCAGGTATGACGTCAAAAAAAAGCGCCAATGACCAAGGGACGAAAGTTTGACGTCGCCTCGTTCTTTGTGGGAATTCTTCTCGTGCTTGGTTTGGTCGCCATCGTCTTTTTCGCCTATCAGTGCTACCAAAAGAGAAAGGGCGCGAGCTACAGTCGTCTAGAAGCATAGACTACAAATCAGTGTAAGTCTTTGATATACAATAGACGAAAGAAGATTTTCAGTTCTATTCTAAACGCTTTGTTTCTCTCGTTTTATTATTAAAACCACTTAATATGCACGCTGGAAAGCACTCTATATATACCTGAGCTTAACTAGGCTTATAGAAATCCGAATCCACGGTACCTTTTCTAAATCGCCTTCAAACTTCTCGTTCTTTCTCAGAAGGTCTTAGTATAGTCGTAGTCCCGTATGGAACGCGTAAGTGTGGTCATTCTGAGTAGGCGCTATAAGACTGCTCTGTTGCATTGCATTCGTATGGATGATAAAAAAAACAATGTGCTTTTTCAGGGAACTTTCACGCTAACTGCACTGTTTTCTCTTTTCAGATTTTCCGCGCGATAATCCGACATCATTACGTTTCCGTTGACTTTCAATTCGTGTGTTTAGCTTTGCCTACGAGCCCTAACCGCTCTCATAGACTGCCATTGTAATCATTCTTTACAAGTTATATAATCGAGAAATATAATTAAGAAGTAAAATGCGATTTTTAGGGACAATATCTAGCAATAAAACTTTTTATATCTTTGTATTCGAGGCAAATATAATTAGTGACAGCGTGAAGAATTTATTTCGCCTAAGGGGCGGTTCCACGTTGGGGATGACTGGGGATGCACCTCCCCACCGGCCCACCACAAATGCGTCTTCAATGGAAGATGATCGTCTAAACGGATTAGCTTTTATATATATACATATATATATATATATATATATATATATATATATCCACAGGATATGGACATATCTATAGACAACGCCATCGACAAATTCACTTCCAGCAAGAGAACATTCGATTTTTTGGCACTATGACTTTGTACAACTAGGCTTTTATACACTGTCACATTTCTGAACATTATATTTTAGAAATCAAATCTACAGCGGGAACTAATTAGAAATCATTGCAACCCCCACCAACTTCCTAGAAATTCATTGCATCCCCCACCAAGAGTTCTAAAAACCACCACCGCTTAAAATATAGAGAAATGGGCATGAGAACCTCTGAATCTAATATGACAGATTTAGCAAGCAATAGGGGAGGGGGCTACTTTGGACAGGAGGACAACTAGGACAGATTTAGCAAGCAATAGGGTGGGGGGCTACTTTGATGATCCTGACGCGTGTCATTGACATCGTCATCAATTTATATGCTTTACATCTCTCAATGATTATACAGAATTCGAACTTTCTTCACAGATTGCTTGTTGAACGTCGAGCGCAATTGTTAATGAAGGTATTTAATCAGATGGCACAAATACGGGTTTCGGACTTTTGATTCGCGTTACTAAGGATACCAATTCAGAGAAAACAGATTTTTTTTTCTTGTCATAGCTTCTCCTGTGTCCAACAGAATATTAACTTCTGTTCGCCGCAGGCATCGGCTTGGAAATATCAAAGAGTGACGAATGGACTTCTGAATAAAATACAAAATCTGCAGCGATAAAAATACCGGTCGATTACATCGAGTACTGCTTGATCAGATAACTTAATTAAGAGCAGTCGAGACGTACAGGCCGACTGCTCGGTGGTCCATAGACTACTCCGTATGTACTTTGACTACGACTTACTTAATCGTGCTCTGCTCGCAAGAAAATAGATGAATGACTATTTTACGCCAAAAGATGACGTTCAAATTTTGCGTCCAAACGACCTTTACAGTTGACTCTGAAAAGATGCTTAAAAATCTCAAAATTTGCATCTAATATTAGACCTACCCTACATTTTTTCGACGGGGGGGTGGGCTCTGCCCCACACCCCGTTCGAGGACCTGACTGCGCTTTCCAACCCAGCCCCCTAGTCAGAACTGTCCGTCTGTAGAAGCCTTGGTGCTCCCCTATTTCCAAATCCTGGATGCACCAGTGGTTGACATCCGCTTCTATCAAAAATCAAATAGGACCTATCTTCTTATTTCCATCTCATGCATATTAATTAGGCCCAAAATATTAGACCTACAATATCATTGACAGTCTGCTGCTGATTTCAGTTCGTAGTCTTGTCCAATCGCTGGTTGGAGGCATCAATGATCTGGTTCGAGACTTCGTTTAATTAGTTTCCAGCCTAAAGCCTGAACTGGAAGCGAAACTTTCTTCCTGGTTTTTAAACCCATTCCATGTATTTATCAGATTTTAATATTGCTTTGAGAGATCACGTTGCAGCTGCTTGCTCATTTATACCTCGCCAACTATAGCCTCACCTGTCGTATTATTTGCTTTATTGTGATCATTACCCTGGGACTGAGTGACGCGAGCGAAAACTCGGATGAGACTAGACTCCAAACTTCGTGTGGGTGGATCCAGGCTGTTTATCCTAGGTGTTAATCGGCTGTTATTCCCTATCTTTTTTTATACCTCAATGATTTTCTGCCCGCCTTCGTTAAACGTTGGAAATCCAAAGAGACAAGAGAAATGTTCATATTTCAAATGTCATTTCTTCCTATTAAAGGCCCCTAATTATCGGAAGGCGTGGGATGTCAGAGCTGACCGAGCAAACATGTCGTTTCTTCCGTTTATTATTCTAATGGGTTTTTTAGTTCTAAACTATTGGCGTGTTTGCCTGCATATTAATTTTAAGGACAACAAGCAGGCTTCTAGAGCAACATAACAGGAAGTTAGGCCAGCGGCCTTACATCAGACTGGTCTGCATGTCTGCACAATTATACTATTTTCCCAACACATCGATTGTTAAACTGTTTTGACCCTGGCTACAGTTTTCAGGGTGAGCCCAACAGGTCTCTGCCATTAGCCCGAAGATTTAATCTGCTAATAGTTTTTGGTCTAAGTGACGAAATGTTGGCATGAGACCTAAATCAGACGGAACACTCTAGTGAAATGCTGACGGCATGGATATCCTGATCTCAGCACTTTACAAATGCATGTTGTTCATACACAGTTTACACACTTATACAGCTTTAGAAAAGTGGTTCTCGCACAGGTCAAACCCTCCTGAACCACTTTAAACCTCGTTATAATAATAATAATAATAATAATAATAATAATAATAACGCTAATAATAATAAAATAATAATAAATAACTTATGGACTCAAACAAAGGTGTCGGTGCACTAATTATTGAAACAGTGGCACTGATCGTGGTGGCAGACATGGATTTGAGTGGCTAAGTGCCCCCCCCCCAAAAAAAACCGCCTGCGTGTTGGCCTTTAGATGTAGCGTAGCCAGGATTCCGGAATAGGGGGCTTCCGAGATGAGGGGCACATCGACATTTTTGAACAAAAAAGTCTTGACGATCTCAACCAACGTCATCCTGCGAAGCCTTGCCAACTTTCCTGCATCCTCCTCAATCTCCTATCCTACCTAACCCTCCCCCGGTCTTGCGCGAATCTCACGACTGGTTCCAGTTAGAATAGAGGCAAGGGGCCCACCCGTGTCCCCGTGGCTACGCCACTGGTATTAGCCACGCCATTTCAAAATGTCCGATTTAGCTGCCACTACGTGAAAGTTGAGTAATAAGTGTGTTGCTTTCGTTGAATTCGACGATGAACAGTCGCGAACTAATAATTAAAGCAATGGCGGATGAATGACGATGGTTGATTGACGATCGACGGTGACTGATGAAGCGATAGCGGCTTTAAAAGCGTTCGTGGAGTGACAGATGATGGCGCTAATATGATTATCGTGTAGTCGCGTCATTAGACTGTCAAAGTGAACTGAATACAGAATTAGGCGTGAAATCGGTTGTTGACAACACCAATAAAAACTTGGCAAGTCGTCACGATGCGCACAAGACGAGCAAACATAAAGCACGAACTCAAATAAGGTCATCTGTACTGTTGAGTGTCACATAGATCTTGCGTCAAACGTAGTCAAGAGGTTTTGTAGCGCATTTTACCTGTTATTTCCAGTTGAGGTAACCAGCCATGCATATTTCTTCAGGTCCTAACAGCCTAGTCATTATGGCCCGCAAATGAACCAGATAATGGAAGTGTGCAGTAAATGGAATCTGGCGAAACACGCATCGGATGAAAATGAAGAGAGAACTTAAAACTGGGTTTCATCAGGCCAACGTACGACGCCTTCTAAATTACTCAAAATCACGTCCGTTTAATAAAATTTAGACGGCCGCACTTATATTATTTTAAATCTCTGTCTCAGACAAATCCAAGTCTTCAATTAATTAAGGAAATCTTTCCAATTAATTCGGTGCCGTTTTCTTACTGATAAACGCGCTAAAGAAGTTTCTCCACGAAACTGCTTGAACAGCTCCATTATCAAAACCAGGGCTTTTTCAGTGAGAACGCACGGGAACGGCGTTCCCATACCTTTTTGCCAGATTGCATATTATAATTATGGATATGTAATAATCCGTTTGGGAACGTACAGTTACGGCGTTCCCACACCCGTTTTTGTTCAAGAGTAAAAAAGATATGAGTTCCCAAACCTTTTTTCCAAGAAAAAAGCACTTCTCAAAACTGTTCCTAATCTCAGCGCTCGTTTGGCGCTTCACTGTTTTGTGGCCTCATTATGCTTCGAATATCTTCAGTCGCGAAAGAAACATACGGAGACTCGCCTGTATACCCTCGTTTTTTCTCGCAGTCGCAATTTTTGTTGTACTACAAAATAATAGGACCAAAGTCCTATGGACTTCGCCAACAGCAAACTAATCCTTTTGTTCTTTCCAACGCTACCCCGCGCATCCAAATCGTCGACCTCTGATGTTGATAAAAAGGATGGCAACAAGAAAACGTGTTGTCGTCCGAATACATTGAAACTAAACGCTGAACAAGACTAACTAATGTCCAACGCCAATGACAATGGTGTGTAGTGAAGCATGCCACCAAGGTTTGACAGCTACGATCCACGAAGAGAATCAGATTAAAATATATCCAGATTAAAAGTTTACTATCGAAGGAAACATCGGCTCGCCAAACGAAGACTTTCAAGACATTAAGTAAGGGAGACCATGACTGCGTATACGGTACACAAATTATGGCGTGGGGCAGTGAAATGCTTGCAAAATTTGACAACCAACAACCTCCCTCTCTCGCCTCAGATAGGCAGGCCCTCCGAGAGGGGGGGCAGGGGGGGCAACTGCACAGGGGCCCGGCGGTCCGGAGGGGGCCCGGGCCGATGATGAATATGTATAATTAACAATAAAATGAATAATAACACTAAAGAACGGTTAAAAATGACAGTTCAGCAGAGGGGCCCGGCGAGGACAAGGGGGCCCGGGACACAATATTAAATAAACGGCAGACGACGAGCAAAAAAAAAAGTTCGTCAACGTAAAAAGGCCTTAAACATTTATAAAAAAGGCCTTAAACATTTATAATAAACGGCTGACAAGCAAAAAAAAAAAAAAAAAAAGGTCGTCAAGAAAAAAAATTATGACTTGTCAAGGGCCCGTCGGCCATTCTGCACAGGGGCCCGGAATTTCTCTCGGAGGGCCTGCAGATAGGGCAAAATATGTTCAGAGGTATATCACAATAAAATTTAACTAGTCAAAGAAACATCTTGTGGCTATTATATGGATTTCAAAGACATTCATAATGAAAATCGGAACAGCGCTTTCCATCTATTGCCCTCGTCAACCCTATTTACCCATTTGACCTAACACTCTGCTTGCATATTATATGTATGTATGTATGTATGTATATGATATATATATATATATATATATATATGATATAGCCTATATATATACAGGATTCTTTTTGCTTTTTGTCATAATTTTGTCTTAGGTCTCCGGACACCAAGTACCGAGGTTATAAGCCCCTCGGGAACCAAGTCCTAAGGGCATGAAAATACGTGAATACACTCTTTCAAATTACCGTTTCAAATGTGATGTAGGTTGTAATCTCGCATCCGGGGTTCAAAATTGACGGCCAGATGTCCGCCGTGTAATTTCTCGTCTGCTTCGCCGCCGCCGCTGCAAGAGAAGCTGATTAAACGTGTGAAAGCATTATATTTAGACGAGGTTTTTCAAGCATGCTTTTTAGAAACCTCGATTTGATTCAAATGGTTTCTAAAATACGACATAGGCCTACACAGCGAAGAACATGTGTTCCAGATTAATGGAAGCTGTCTTTTAACTCATTCGCATTACTCTTTAAAGATTACATCAACGAAGTTTTGCCTAATAAATCACAGGTAGAAGAAAATCTGTCCTAAGAATATCATAGACCATCTGGCAGAATAACTGCATGCTGCACGGAAGCTAAATTTACTTTCCAGAATACTGTACATTGGCACAGTGGTTTTCAACCTTTTTATTCGAGCTGAACCACTGAAGCGCTTAGATTGCTCGCGGAAAAAACATTCCGTGACACAGGAAGCACAGATGGCCAATTAGTGTAACGTTGTGCAACTGATACAGTATAACTAGCTACAAAGTGTTACTTAATAAGTAACGTTATTGTCACCCGTCGAGAGGTCGCCTGAATATTGCCATCAGGAAACTTACATCGTATTATCGATGTCTTCGTTTGTTCGTTGAAATCAAGTATTAGAGAAACTAGCTTCTCTTGTATCCGACAGAAATTCACCGACACGTTCTTTCCTGCGTCATTTCTCCTCGAGTCTTGTTCAGGAGTATCCGATGATTGCTGCACAATTTGTTCGTCATCG
The DNA here is from genome assembly GCA_018105865.1 of Metaphire vulgaris. Taxonomy (NCBI): domain Eukaryota; kingdom Metazoa; phylum Annelida; class Clitellata; order Crassiclitellata; family Megascolecidae; genus Metaphire; species Metaphire vulgaris. Next base: position 11,871,847 of record CM030832.1, read on the forward strand.
GGGACATGGCGGCATTGGTCACTTCCTTTCGAAAATCGGAATAATGTGGACACGTGACATGCAAAAAACTTCCAGCCGTCGATGTCCTCGAAACTCGAAATGGCTTTTTGACAATGACCTTTGGGTCCATGCACCTACACCTCACCCACCCCCAACTGCCGCCGGTCGCGGCGTGGAAGGGCGTCTGTGCTGACGCCGCTATTATCTTCCAATGGTTTGAATGGTTCCATTGCGCCGTCACAGAGAAGACGATCGGGATAGATGGAGAGGATAATTGGGCAAGGATTTCCGCTGCTCTCCTCCTCCCCAATGGTTTGCTATTCTAAACCATCTGCTCCACTCTCCCCCACCCCACCCCCCAATGCATCTTCCTGTTCAGACACCACGACGCATCACAGCTAATCAAATACCTCGCTGCTTGACGACGGTGGTGCTGGTGGATTTAGATTTTTCGCATAAGTCCGGGGTCATAATAGCCACTGTCCAGAAACGTCGAATATTTAGTGGAGGGACGAATGCAGGGATATTTTTTCAACCCCTCTAACACCCCCGACACCCACCCCAATCTGAGACCGACACTCCCGAATCTGAGAGCCGGATGACCTTTTTTGCTTGTCAGACTTTTTCTGCAGGGGACCCAGAATATACCAACAACCCCAAATTGATAATCCTAGAAATAACCCTGGATGAATGGCTTAAAACTAATCCCTCTTTTGACTTTACTGAAGGGTGTCGTTCGACCAGATAAATCAGGCATTTAGTACAAGACATAGTACTACACCAATATGAATTTTGCGTTTCAACATAGCATAGGACAGCGTCATATTCAAACATCCAGAAGAATGAGAGTTGCTTAAATCTGAGTCTATACCGTTAGCGTTAAGATGTTATGCTATAAATGGCACGGCGTTTCTTAGCAAGATGAAGATATGACGCGCGTTAGTAGATCACGTGGGCAAATGCAGTTGCAGAAATTTTTGATTAGTAGAACTGGCATCGATTAATTAATTATTTATTTATTTACTGCGACAAATCGGCTAACGTATATTTGATCAAAATCAATTATTAGCGATCATTCATTTCTGGCGACGTTAATATTCAATTCAGCATCGAGAATCGTTTCAATTACCAACGATTAATATTAGAAATAATTCTTCAATTAATAAATAATAATAATTATTATTATTCACGCGCAAGAATGACGTCACATCACGTGTATGACGGAGGCCGTTCTGCTGTCGTCTGCCTTTCCGGAGGTCGTCGACGCGGTGACCATCATCTGGAGCTCCTCTCGCGTCTTGACCGGGCGACCGCCAACGACGCACGGCAGAAGGTCCTGAAACCGTTTCAGGCAGACGCAGTAGACGATAAAGTTCACCGACGAGCTCAGCACTTCGAGAACGATGCTGATCTCGCGCGCGAAAAACCCCGCGGTCATGCACGGCTGGATGCGGTAGGTAAGCACTATCTGGACGATCTTCGCCGGGGCGTTGCACAGCATGAAGACCAGGATGACGACGATCATGATCAGCGTCACGTTCTGCTCGGCGTTGTCCTCCGTCGTCGTCCGGGCGCGCGTGCGCAGCGCAGCGCGTTTCCGACGGAAGTTTCGATAGGACACTATCAGCTGGATGTTGAAGAACGACAGCAACAGAAGCGGAAGAACAAAACCGAAGACGTAGTAGAGAACGTCCATGTAGATGAAGTTGTAGACGGCATTTCCACCGAGCTCCGTATGGTTCAGATAGTATGATACCTCACCGTCCGGACCTCGCTCTGTCTGCACTCTGGTCTCGAAGTACCGCGGAGCGTTGTAGGCAATCGAGAATACGACTACGGCAATAACGCCTCTGCGTGTTGTTTCCAGAGAGCAGTAGAGCGTCCCCCAGGTGGGATGGCAGACTATCACGTACCTCGTCGCCGCTATGAGTACCGTGAACCAAATGGTGGCCGTCTGACCGACGAAGAGCAGCGGGTAGGTGGCCAGGCGAACGTACAGCCACACGACCGCCCTTTCCATCCCGGTGTACGTGATCAGTTCGTTGACGGAGAACTGGATGAAATAGAGCAGCAGAAAGGTGTTGTCGGCGACGGCCAGAGAGCGCAGCAGAAGCCGGGCGACCGGCAGCATCTCCTGGTCTCGGCCGAGAACGAAGTACGACAGGCTGTTGCCGATGAAACCGAACAGGCAGAGAGCGCCAGCGAAGAGCGAATTGATGAAGACACGAAGCAGATTGCTGCACATTCGCTCGACCGTGGCCAGGTCGTCTTCGGATACGGTTGACTGGCTCAATAGGGCCACCGCCGTAGTCGTCGTCGTTTCGTTCTCCATCTGTTTCTCAGACTATCGTCTGCTACAGTAGTAGTAGTAGTAGTAGTAGTAGTAGTAGTAGTAGTAGTAGTAGTAGTAGTAGTAGTAGTAGTAGTAGTAGTAGTAGTAGTAGTAGTAGTAGTAGTAGTTACGATCAGCGGCGGGAAGAAGTGGGTCTAGAATCTCTGTCGTAAAAAATTCAATTCCGAAAATGAATCGTCTTGCTTTTACGATAATTAGAATATCAAGAACAGTGTTATACATCGCTTAACAAGATTTTCACGCAAATGTACAGATGATTTTCGCGCAATTAATTAAATAAAACTCTCAAGTTAGTCCGTGAAAGAAATAGACAAATTCATATAATCTTTTGTTTCATATACCTCTTTTCTCTCTCTCTCTCTCTCTCTCTCTCTCTCTCTCTCTCTCTCAAAGAACCAGTCAACTATTATCAATATTATTATAGTCATTACCATTGGTAATATTATTGTTATTATAAGACTTATAGCGCTGTGGTGTTGGCGAATGCCAAAGACAAGTACATTTTTAAAAGTCAGATCTTATTTCGTAAATATCTAAACAAAACCCACTTATCTTTTCTTCTTACGATCATTTTATTACAATCGTTTCAAAAGGAATTCTTGCGCTAAATTTCTGCTCGAATTGATTTCTTCGCTTGAAAGTTCAGCGCAGTCTATTACTCTAGCACTAACGAAATATTTTACCTCCGAACTTGGTTCTTAACAACTGTCTGGCATGTCCTCGAGTATGCCGTGCTGCTTAAAAATCCCTCGTATAGCACTTCTGCTTAATCAATATCCTGATTTTATATTTCCTTCTACTGGCCTTCTCTCTAAAGTTGTCAGTCCACAATTCTTTAGTCTTTCTTTCTGTCTTCATAGTTTACTTTTTTGTCGTCCTTTGATCATTTTGGTTGTTCTGATTTCTACTGCATCGTTGCCATCCTTCGAAACAGCCATAACTTTTGTTTTTCATTATTAATTTTCAGGCCAAATTTTTTGCTTGTATCATTTACTTCATTATAGTGATAGTTTGTAGATCCTGAATATTTTCACTCATCAGGCTGACATCGTCTGCAAACTTCAAGTTGCTTAGACCTACCCCACTGCATTTCACTCCTGTTTTTATATTCTTTAATCTTTTATATTCTTTAATCTTCAGTGATGGGTAATTCAATTTCTAATTCTAATTAATTAGCTAATGAATTAGCTATCTGTCTAATTCTAATTCTAATCAATTACTTCCAAAATATTGCTAATTCTAATTCTAATTCTAATGAATAGCTTGCTAATTGTAATTGAAAATAACAATTAGTTGCCTAATTAGCACACTTGCTTGTGTCAAGTGCTTTGGAACCACGATACAAACTCAAGTGGATAGAGAGTGCTGGGGAATGATATTTTGTTCAAGGACAAATTAAACGGCAAGTAAATTCAGTCTCAAAGCAGATAATACACCTTTGACACCGGCTATGGACAATGACAAATCAGTCACACCTCAAATTAAGTCCCACAACGATCTATTTGGATATATGGAAGAAACTTTGCTGACGTCAACAGAAACTGAAAAGCTCCAAAGTTACTTATATACTCCAACCAATGTGAACACTAAAATTGTATTTTTTTTGGGATGACCATAAATTGAACTTTTCCTGTTTATACCAGCTACATTTGCAGCATCATATTGTACCGGCCACATCTGCTGCTATTGAAAGATCATTTAGTGAAGCTGCATTTATTCTTAATGATAGAAGAAAATGAAATCGATTAGATGATACTTTGTTTGAGTCACTTTTACTTGCAAAATGCAATTCTGATATAATCTAGATTACGGAGGATGAAATTAATTTTCGCCGTTACATTAAAATGCATCGCAATTTTTATCACTGCACTTCTAATTGCTAATTCTAATTAAATTAGAAGGTATCTAATTCTAATTCTAATTAATTGGTTGCGAAATTTTGCTAATTCTAATTCTAATTGTAATTGTAAAATTTCAACTAATTCTAATTCTAATTAATTAGATAAAAGGGGGCAATTACCCATCACTGTTAATCTTCAGATGTGCATTGCACAGTAAATGTTTAACATTAATTAGCATTCGTCAATATTCTCTGACCATTGAACATATCTTTTAAGATTTTATCAGACATCCTTGCATCCAGTTCACTACCAATTTTTGCGCAACTTTGCGTCATCAGCAAACTTAGATAGTTTTGATAGTATACCCAATGTACCCATATATACACTTTTAAATAAATAAATAAATAAAAATATATATACTTATAAATATGAATGCATGCATTAGAAAGCGAAGTAATGAAGTACAAGAATTGAACCCTGTGGCCCACCACTCAATCTGACATCTTCAGCCCGAATGCCAAGTCATTTTTCGATAAATACACAGATACACAATTACACATCCGTAAACTTCTATTAGGTTTTTCTAGGTTCAAACCTCCTCGCACTTTTTGAGAGGCTACCATAGGGAAGGGGAAGGTATAGGGGCAGGTACCCGGGTACCCCCACTTTTTTATACAAGTTTACGCCGATGTACAGCAATATAAGTTTACTAGACGTGTTTCAAAAATTTCTAAGATTACCACTAGAATCAACATAATCATCATTCATCAAACATAATTCAAATCCATCAGTCATGATTAAAACCTATAAATCTGATGTTTTTATTTAGAACTGAAGCGTCATTATACTGCAGTTTGAGTAAGAAAACTTACAGAATTCGAGAATTCTTCTTCGTCCGAGTCTCGGAGAGAGTGGACTCAATGCGGAGAGAACCGCGGATAGCACTGTGCATCGTATTCGACTAGCAGACGATGACGATGACGACGCAGATAAATCTTTCTCGATCGGTCTCGTTTTCACTCGATGGAAATTGATTATTCATTGCGCATTACGCGGATACAATTATTATTCCCCCTTCTGGAGGCGCATACAGTGTATATATATATATAAGCAGCGTGGGCCAGAACAGCCGCCGCCGCCGTGGTCCGGTGGAGTGGCGCCGCCTGTTGCCGCCTCCGGCGAGTAACTAACTTGCCGCCGCTCGCTGACTCAAACGTCGTCGTCGTCGTCTAGGCTTCTTTTTAATCGACATGGAAGACAACGACTGCAGCTGCAGCAGCAACAGCAGCAGATCCGATCCGATGTTTATTTCAACTATCCCCAGTGGCCACTAATCGTAAAGACATGAGACGAAATGATTCTCTTCCGTCAGAGATTCAGTTCTGTCCTTCGGGCGTACGTTGCGATCGAAGTGACGTACAGAATGGGATTTCGTGTCGACTATCGCTTTACCCGCTAACGGCCGATAAAAACTGCGACGAAGACGCGGATTAGTCCCCCCACCCACCCATGTCCAACCGGATAAACTTTGAGGTTGATCTGACGACTCGCAGCAATTATTCAAAAATTATTCTCATTTTCGCAAACACGGCCGTAAAGCGATCCGCGCGCTTCGCAAAAACTCTATGAGAAGTTAACGACGGATCGCACGGCACAGAAGCAGCAGCAGCAGCAGAACTGCACGATCTGATATGTCTTCTAAGTCGGTCCACGTGCAGACGGACGACGGTAAATGAAAACCTGACCAACGGAAATTAGGCTCAGGTGCGCGAACTGCTGAGACAGACGCCAGAGGGAAGGAATCCTCTTAAACTTATGGCCCTGCCGCGCATGACACGGAATGTTCAGCGCAAATGCGTTGCCGTTAAACAGTGTGCTGTAAAATATTAATGTCTTTTCGAAAATTCAGCGGTTGCCGAGTTTTATGCACCAGTCGCAAAAACAGGCTGCTGCTTCTGCGTTGAAAAATAAGGACCAGATTAATTTTTAAACTCGTCCTCACTCTTTTGAACGAAGGGGAAATGTTTTCGAGTGAATAGGAAATGTTGATGTCGTTCGATCTGCTGTGAACTATAAAATCATGTTATCGTGTGCGTGCAAATGCAGGTAGCATATGTATTTTCCAATCAGGTTGTTGTTGCTGCTGCTGCAGCAGCTGCTGCTGCGATTTCGTCCTGAGAGGAGCCAACAGTCGGAACGGAAATTTGACCGTTCTTCTTCTGTCGTCGTCTCTGGTTGCCAAAGCAACGAATTGGGTATAATTGCTGAGAATTGGTCATTACGAGAAAAGCGCTTTTGCGGGTCTACATGTGGACGATGCATCATAAATCGCAGGCGAAAGAACGGACAGAAAAGCAGACTACAATCGACGAGAAAACTGGAGACAGTGTGCGGCTGACAGGGAGAGACAGAGACAGATAGACAGGCAGACATGCAACCTTCCTCCTGCTGACGCGTAGATTCACAGACGGTTCCAGCATACGACTTGCGAAGAGCGGACGAGAGAGCGCGCGAAGGCCTAGAAAAACCCAGTGGCACTATACGGCAGTACATAGAAACATCGGACGTAATTACACTACTTCAGAAGTGCGGCCACGTGCCTGTCACGGGACGTCCCATAGGAGAACAGTGAGGAGTCCCCGTGAACACCTGTTGCGACAAACAGCATCCGCCAATCGGCCGCATGTGCCAAAACCTTCGGTCTTCGTGTCAAATCCTATACTCGACGCAGTTATCTCTTATCGCGGCGTTATCGGAAAATAGATCTAGAACTTACTTCAGCTCGCCGTCGACAGCAAATACAATGCAATAATCCTGTACATGGGCACATCAACAGCCGTACGAGAGCCGTTCGACAATGACACATTGATATATATCGTTTAAGCCCACTTAAACGAAGGCTTATTGGTAGAGCGACTGTTTTGCAAAAATTAGGCCTATAGAAATGTCTGCAAATGAATATTAGAAGGCACTAATGGCGTCATTTGGGACTATTGGCATAACTAGGCTGCCCAGTAGTTGTTCTGGACTACAGCTTCTTTAGCGTAGCCACGGCGGAGTACGGGGCCGCCTCCTCCAACACAATCGGACTGGGACCAGTCTTGGGGTTCGCTCAAAACCGATGAAATTTTTCGAGGTAGGGTGATTGTCGACAGATTCCCTGTTATACTTTGCTGTATCACAGCCTTTGGCCACTCAGCAATAAGTAAAAATTAAAGTTTTTAAAACATGCATCAGAGCACAAGAGCCCACTCACAGTTTAATTCTAATAGTATTCAAAACGTCTTCGGCTGGATGGAGCTTTGCCCAGACTACTCTGGAAGAGTATACGACGTTTCCCATGCCTCGAGTCGGAGTGAACGGGATAACGTGTCTGTCTTCATGCCCATTGGCGCAGTCACAAGAGGGGCAGGTGTACAACATCAGAGAATCATGCTTGACAAGTGTACGAGCCAAGACTTGTTGTGGCGTGATTTCTATTGAAACATTAAGAACTTGTATCTCATGTGGTAGAGGAATAAACGTGTAGCTGTCATATAGTCTGCAAATTTGTTCCAAGTTCAATATTTGAATCTAGTGCTGCTCTAAATATGGGGCGGCTTGGGTTTGGGCTCCACACCAGACCCCACTAGAACCAATGACACAAGGAAGCCGGGTCCCCTATTTGATTCCAGAGCGGTTGTGAGATCCGTGCAAAACGATGAACAAATTTTATTACTGGGAAGTTTGATGATTGCGGATATGCTGCTACGTAGTCTGAAAATATGCTACAAATCTCAAGACCTGAATCTAATATTACCCAAAAAATTTCTGCTGGGCCTCCACGGTCAATTTTTTGGAAGAACTTCCTTTCGTCTTTCCTGTACAGGCCAGGATTTTCTGAATGATAATTTTCTGATTATTTTTGCTTTCGGAAAATGCAACTTCCAGAAAACCCCGACTATACGCCCATTGTGCACTATCGGCAATTATTTTTAAGAATTAAAAATGCTGTCAAAGAGATGATTGAGACCTGAAGCCAGTTTAATATGCAGTCGTTGGCTACAATACCAATTTTAGCCAAGTTGTCTTGGCAATTTCTATTTATGTCGTCGTAACGATCTAGTCTACGAAATCTAGACACTGTGACGTATCTGAATATGTTCTAAAATTCACGAAATATCAGTTTAAGGCCATCAGAGGTGACATCTAATCTACTGACGCAGAACGAGTAACATTCGTTCGATGCTTCGTTATTAATTAACAACACCCAGGTAGAATCGAATCTTTCATTAAAAAAATCCTACGCTAGAAAATGTTGATGAGTATAATAACATCACAGGACATTTAGTTAATATCGCAAAGATGCAGAAGCTGCTGAATAGAATATCATCTCGTCAGCAGAAAGGAGACAAACAACAGGTCGATCCGGGGAAAGATCGGACTGCAGAGGCTGATTCATCATCGCCAGACGCAACGAAAGACAAGGATGAATCGAAGAAAAACGAAACGAAGAAAAAACGTAAAAGTACCACCACTCTGGACGAGAAGATTGACGAATCGTTAGACGCAGTAAGTAACGATATAACCATTCAGTCGTTGCTATTGTGATCGGGCGGGGGAGTTAGCAGAGTGGTAACAACTTCGGACAGTGAAGCAGAAGGTCGCGGGTTCGAGACTCGCAGGAGCTCTAAGGTCGACTCAGCCTTCTTTCGCCGGATGGCGATGGCAACTGAGTAGCAGATTAATCCGTGGAGTAAACAGGCGCGTTGCATGAGAACACTGGCCCCGTATTGTGTAGTCTGCACCAGTCGGCTGGCTGAGGGCCTTGGTAACGGAGATCAGCACCGCCCTATGAACCTTGAGGTTAGCCTTGAGAGCCCTGGAAGGACTTTACTTACTACTCACTATTGCGATCCATGACTAGCGAGCTCAGTGCGGTCAGGGATTGTAGTCAGTCTTCGACAACTCAGTTGTGCTTTTATTACTCGATTTACCGAACTCTGCGACTTATGATCCAAAGATGGAAGCGGCTAGCACCACAAGCACAAACATTTCATAGGCTATACCTAATTTCAAGTTTTCGATTTTCAGTTGGAGGCTACAAAGCATACAAAGATACTTCTCTTTCTGTTGATTTCTCTTAGTCTTAGTCTCTTAGTCTGACTCACTGTTCTCAATGATCACGTTTCTAGGTTGGATCCCATATTATGGATGAACTTGAAATGCCAGCAATCGATACTGTACGTTTGTGTATCCTAATTGGTGCTATAAAGTGCATAATGATGATGATGATGATAATAATAATAATAATAATAATAATAATAATAATAATAATAATAATAATAATAATAATAATAATAATAATAATAATATTGCTACTACTACTACTACTACTACTACTAATAATAATAATAATAATAATAATAATAATAATAATAATAATAAGAGGCTGTCCATTAATTATGTCAACAATTTTTGGGCAATTTTTGACCCCCTCCTCCATGTCAACAACTGTCAACTTTCTCTTAACCCCCATAATTGCCTCAAAACTGTTGACCCCCCAAGATCAATGACAGGTCCCAATAACAAGGTTATTATTTTTGCGGTGATGACCATTTTCCCCCTTTTTGCTTATCGAGTGTCAAAATGTGGTGGTGATGACCTTTTTTGCCATGCTTTTTTCCATTATAATAAATAGTATTCCATGAAATTTTCCTATTTTTGGATTATTTGTAAAAAGTGAAATTGTTGACGTCAACTTCTCTTGACCCCCTCCCCTGTCAACAACTGTCAAACTTTTTCAAACCCTCCCCCTAAATTGTTGACGTAATTAATGGACAGCCCCTAAGTGATATAAACTTATAAAGTAGTGCATATTGCATAATAATAATGAATATTGTTATTATCAAGCTTAGGCCTATAATAATGATGATTATTATTATTGTTATTCTTATCCTGATCAATGGAGTCTTAAACTCTCATTAAATGATTTAAATCAAACAAAAATAGTTACCAAGACAACATAGCAATCGAGAAAAATATCTAGCAAGCTCAATTTATTGCTATTTTACTGTTATTATTTTTACGATTACTTTTATATTATTATTATTATTATTATTATTATTATTATTATTATTATTATTATTATTATTATTATTATTATTATTATTATTATTATTATTATTATTATTATTATTATTATTATTATTATTATTATATTGATCTTGCTGCTGCGGTATCAGACCGCAAATGAACCGTCACTGTTTTCATCTTTGGAGATTCCTGGAAATCACTTCTAAGTGTCCACCAGTTGTTTTCCCATATGACAGTCAAAAAAGGTCTTCAACTACTTCGCTTAACTAAGTTACATACATTAAACATTAACCAACTTTTTTGAGGGGGATACCCGAGCATCCCCAGACTGCCATCACGCGACGTCTCTGCGACTTCAATTTGTCGTGAAAATGCGCCAATTAATGTTATCGATTAAATTTTAAAATGCACCATCAGAAGACAGAGAATCAACTATTGTGATGAAGTATTTTATTTGCTAGACGCTGGAGGTGACAAACCGCATCCTCGAAATGTGCAGACAGGTAAGAATCATGCTGCATAGTTATGACAATTCGACAGTCTGCACAAGTGTTGATCACATTGTGCAACGATAGGTCCACATTTGCATTGCATGTCTCAATTGTTTCTGTTCAGCCTTAGATGAGTTAGTATATACGAGTACTGTATTTCAGAAGCCGAACTGTTCTATTCGTCTGGTCTTCAATAATGAAAACTACTATATAAGCGATTGCTTGATACTGTAGTTTTATTGGTTATTTTTTCGTCTACGTAAGATTTTGTTATGTAGGCCTATGTTGATTTGAAAGTCAGCTGCACGATTATCTACACTTCATCAAATAAGGAGCGTCTTTAGACGTCGTTCCAACTCAAATATTTAAACAGCATTTTTATGTTTTTGGATCTATAGCAACTCAATCGGTTAAACTATCTCTATCATCTGGTATCTTTCCATCACCTTATGAAGGCTTATGGTAATGTTACTGTCCTTCTATTGCTGGAAAGTCAATCCATTCGCTAAATGAATTTTCCAATTACAGACATTCCAATTACAGCCTACCTCGAATTTTAATTTTAAGTATTAACTTACCGAACGTTTTGTTCTTAGCTGATGATTGGTCCTAAATTATGTCGTTCAATGAGGATGCTAAAACAGTATTTGACCATAACCCGGAAGCGCTTCTGAGTAGAAATAGAAGAGGTGCTATATAAATTCCTTGTTACATTGAAAATAAAAAAGTAGGCAAAACTACTCATACGTCCACCGAGGTTGAGCCGACGTTTGGTAGAATCTGTTTAAAGCGCCTTAACTTCAAAGCGCTTAATAAGAATATTTAAATACGTTCGGTGCCCAACCCTAACGAAGTTGTAATATGAATAAAACATTTTAGTCGATAAACGGCTGGTTAGGACATATTTCGTCAATTTTCACTGCCATCGAAACGCAGCGGCGCGAACAAAAAAGATAAGAGTGGCATAGGTCTATAACTCTAGCATTCTGTGCCAACGGCATTTCGAAATCTAGCTGACAATCTGGTGAAATAATGCGACTATTTATAATTTATTATATTGTTTTAGATTCAAGACACAGGAATTGATCTCATCGTTGCTCTGGACGTTCACTTGGGTTGTACTAATAGACGTCCTTTCATTTTATGCATATATATGTAGATAATATATAAGCATATACACTGTATATACTGTATATATTATACATTCTGAAGAGAGTGTTCAAGGCGTATACCGAAGTAGCACGTGAATATACTGTGTTTGGATAAAACGCGATCCCCTGCAATAATGATGAAAAGCACTATTAAATATTCATCAATTTTAAATATTTTAAAATTCATTTTAGTCCTGACAGAATTTTAATTGTCATTCAACTAAAATTTGTGTTTGAAGTGTCCCCCATTGGCTCCAGCGCAAGCTTTAAAACGCGCTCTCCATTGACCAATAGCTGCATCGATAACCAGTTGATCAAGTTCATCCCATACATTCACAATTCGCTCTGACATTCTGTCAGGGCTAAAATAAATTATGCAGTATATAAATTCTCCTCGCACATGCACTCATTGTCACCAGACTGGACTATTGTAATGATCTCCTGTTGGGTCTACCGGACAGCCAACTCAAACGGATGCAGGCCGTCCTCAACACTACAGCAAGGACGATCTTCGGGTGTAAATGGCATGATCATGTAACACCATATCTCCGGGACAAACTCCACTGGCTCAGGGTGCCGGAACGCATCGTTTTTAAACGATGTTGCGTGACCTACCGGGCTCTCAATGATCCCACATGTCCGGAATATATTTCCGCTCTACTACGGACCCCGCAGATGACGGATGAGCGCCGACAACTTCGCTCCAGTACTCGATTACTGTTGTATGTCCCTCCTCCGCTCAAGACTGCAAAGCTAGGCGAAAGATCCATCAGTCGAGGGAACCCGCACCTCTGGAACTCTCTCCCTGAATTTGTCACCAAGGCCACCTCCTACGAAGTTTTCTCTGAGAACCTCAAGACGCACTTATTTAGTTTTTCGTATACATGTTGATGTAAAGCGCTCTTGTTTTTGACTGTTAGCCATGCTACTGCGCTGCATAAATTGTCCGGGATAGAATAGAATAAATGTTTTTGAAAAGCTTGGGAAGCTGGATCGTAAGAGATATTCACGTGCCTATCTTTATTATAGGGTCTACAATATTTTTGTGCTTTTATCAAAGAGGTTATTCTTTGAGTTCTTACTAAGAACTGATTGTTGATTTGTTGATTAGAACCTGGTTTTGACCGATTCATTAAATATTATCAAAACTTAATGCAATAGTGGAGAGGGAGAGAGAAAGGGTATAGACTACAGTCCACGAGGCTCTTAAACCCGTCCTTGGCAGTTGGTCTAATTTTAGGCAGAAAGAGACTTCAGTTTGAAGTTCAGTGGCGTAACCAAGGGGAAGGGGTGCTTGTGGGTTAAACCTTCCCTTGGTTGCCCGACCACAAAATTTTTATTGCGTATTATTATTCTGTGGGTGGAGAAGCGACAAAATCGGATTTAAACTAGTAAACAATATAATCGCAGAGGCATTGTCAGCGTGCTCATATAGCTATATAGCTAGTTTAACCAAGCAAAATAATAGGTGACGACCTTTTTTGCTTGCCAGGAATTTTTGATGTTGGGGAATGGTCGTTCGGACCCCCCCCCCCCTACGCCACTGTTGGTGCTTCAGCGTTTTCACAAATTGATGTTGTTGGCAATTGCAGAGAAGGCGGACAATATAGAACTCATGATGGAAAAGATCAACGCAGCGATGCACGATGCCGAACAAAATCTCGAAGACATGCAGAAGTGTTGCGGGATTATCAGTCTGCCGTGGAAAAGGTAACCGTACTTTTTTAATATAATATGATATTCTTTCAGACTACTGTATTTTCAATGGAATGGGAAAGTCATTGCTTGATAAAAGCGACAATCTAACACCTTATAGTGACATTCTTATAGATCAATTACTATATTTTTTTTAATTTGCACAAAAGTGGGCAGCAAAATATTTAGTGGAATCAAGAAATGTAGCAAAGACGATTAAAAGGAACGTCAGCACTCTTTTTCACTTCGGTTCTCTAAGAAAACATTTTATTTTGTCAACTGTATAATAACAGAAGAATGTGTACATTTAATTAAAGGGAATCTGTTACTTTGGAACTCGTTACCTGACGTTGTGTCGGAAGCTGTCTCTGCGGAATCCTTTCTTAGGAACTTAAAAACACACCTATTTAATATAGGATTTAACTGATAGAATTATGTCGAAGTGCTTTTGTCGTAGGTCTTATTAGCCTTGTTTACTGCGCTGGAGAAATTGTCTAGAAATAATAATAATAATTATTAGCTAGAATGATGCTTATCCTATGTTATCTGCGTTTGCGAATAAATATTTCTATAATTTCCAAGCGGTTTGCGCTGTCTTAGCGTAAGACTTCTGAAACAGATGAATTTCAAATTCTTCTTGAACTCTGCCAGAGAAGCTTGCCCTCATTATAATAATTACAGATGTCGGTTCGTGTCGGTTACTAGGGTTTGTGGCTAGGTTTAGTGTTAGAGTTTGGGTTAGGGTTAAGTTGGTGGTGAGTTTACCGACAAACCCTTACATTTACCCCTTGTTGGCGGTGAATTAACCGACAAGTCCCCAGATTTCCAAAGAATATGACCAACGGACGCAGAACGAGCGTTCACAAACCTGACTGATCTTACATTCTTACTCACTAACTGTCAAACGATGGTTTGTGACGTCAATCGGTTTTTGGATGGTCTGACGTCACTTTCTGACAGATATTCGAGGCTAAGGAAGGAGATCCGACGAAGCGTTTTGTATGCCTAGATGGCGTCTCATATTCTGAAGTCGATGGCGATGAGACGATTTCCAGCGACAACACACCTGTCTCTTATAAACGGCACGGCATCACCTTGTCTAGAATGATCAGGCAGCGGCTTAGGCAGATTAAAACTGATAACGGGTTTCATCAATCAGAAACGCATGCATGCCTCTCACAGGAACGCCAAATCAAATCACTGGTTGAATAAATCACGTCGAACGGACGACTTAGACGCGTGATTAGAGGATTAGAGCCACGATTTTATTTACAGTAGACGATGCTCAAAACTTTAGTATGATCCGTCAAATAAAAGTTTATAAAGCTTCTCTGGTCTATGGCGCCATTGTAATAATGTGCAAGCATCAGTCGGTTCGTCAGAATCATGTATGCGGTAGTTAATTAGCTGATTTCCGAATGATCAGTCCAAGTTTGTCGATATTGATGAAAGTAATGATGATATTATACGTAAAACTATAGATCACGGTGACAATAATAATTATTATTAATAAATTAAGCGCAGCCAGGTATTCTGACATATTTATTATTCGTTAACGAACTTAACGGTGATCTGGCAAATTTCTGTTTTAACAGCAGTGGTCCGGAATTCGAAAAGACGGAAGCTTACAAGGAGATATGGTTGAAGCCTCCAGATCCAGCCGATTATCAGAATGTGGTACCGGTGCCTGCGTTTGCTAAAGGCCCGGGTTGCAAGCATCCAGGAAAATGTCCCGAAACAGGACGATTTTTCGAAAGGTTGGCCCTGTAGCGATCGATGCTGAATAGGCTATTTACCACTCTATTTGCTGCCTAGAAACTATAAGCGACAGTGTTAATCCCTTTAACTGGGGACCCCGGATATATCCGTCCATTTTTTACATTGAGTTACAGTTAAATACCCAGTTAAGGGGTTAAGGCTTTAGATCTCACACTATTAATTGAGGGTTGTTTTCACGTCGTGGTACAAATTCTAGAGATATTTGTGAATCATTTTCAAGCGCTTTGTGATACCGGCATGGAGGCTTTTTACGCGCATTTTCATATCGCTACTCTACGCCCATCATAATAAAGTGATCCCGACCCATGGGCGTCCACACAAATTTTTTAGGGGCACCGATGAGCTACGCGTGTTCTTAATACGACAAAATATAGTTTAAACATAGATTTGCATTTTCAGGGGAGCACAGTGGTAACAGGTAATATTTTAGCAAGGTTTTCAGATTTTAGTGTGAAAATCAAAATTAGTCCGCAAAAGCAAAGATGTGGTGTAGTTATAAAAATATATTTGCATTTTCCAGGGCCAAATGTCTCTTGCCTTAGTGCATGGGCACTCATGCCCCGACCACTGAAATGTTTATATTGAGTGGTTTTCTTAAACATTATAATTACAGTACTCTCAGGCTGACACCATCGACTGTTCGACACCCTTTGGCTACTAGAAGAAGTTTGCAAAGGTTTAGATGTGAAAGCGTTAATGTCTTAATATGGCTAACATAGGGTTAATATTAGAACAGCGCAATACTTATTGCATTTGTTATTATTACAACATTATGGCAATATTCGCCTTGGCCCCTTGATTTTAGGGGGAAATGTTTCGCGAAATTTTGTGCTTTTAAAATCCATTGTGTTCTCAGTTGTTTTCCTATTTTTTTATTATAATCACTGGTATGTTCTGTGTAGTATTTCATGCAGCGTGTACTATGGCCTTGCAGTCGAAATTCTCCCCTCCCCGGAAAACAATGAAATGACGGCCCTGCGTTTCATTGTAGAGTTTTGCATCGTCAGCCTTTTGTCGCTTTTCTCAGTTTTCTGTCCTCTATATTGTGACAATTAATTTTAGGATCATTGAAAAAGATGATCGTGAGGATGAGATCGAGAGAAATCTCGAAGAAATCTCTCAGATTCTGGTCAAAATACGAGAAATGGTCGTTGATTTCGGAGCAGAACTCGAGCTGCAGGAACGAAATCTTCCTCTCATCGTACAGAAGGTAGACAGTTCCTGTGGTAGGCGTTTCGTATCAGCGCTAGAACCAAGTCTCAAACAAAGAATATCGAGAATTTAGGGCTGCGCTCTTGAATTTATAGATCGCCGAGAAGCTCTAAAATTATTGTAAAACAGATTTTCAGACGTACAACTTAATAGATTAACAAGATTAGCTCTGAAATGCGACTGTATAGTCAAAATAATTGAGAACTAACCAGTGTTTTATACAGGCTATTAGGAGGAAAGATTTCCCCTCAAAAAAAATTCTCCCAAAAAAAAAAAAAAATTTGCAGCACAAATTTTTGGCATTGAACTGTCCTCTTCCTCCAGCCAAGTCAATTCCCCAGAGGCCTGAGCCTGGATAAAACACTAGAACTAGCACGACGTCAACGCTGAGAAACAGCATTATCTTCTCACCAGAGACGTAGTAAGTACACAATGCTTCAAGTAAAAATACAAGTGCCTGGGTCTAAAGCACGAGTACGAGTACAAGTACAAGTGCATGCATTGCAAAAACTTCGAGTACAAGTAACCTAGCTTCCGAGTACAAGCACAAGTACTGACATTTTTACTCGATTACAAGTACGGGTACCAAGTACTACATCTCTACTTCTCACATGATTTCACTGTTAGACCTGTACTGCTAGCATACGAATAATATAATATGCTGCGCGAATAGTAAAATAGCTGCTATCCATGATTGATTATGCTATACCGTTAAGATTTGATAGTTCTTCTAAGTATCGCTAATAGCGCTGAATCCGATCAGTAGACAACAGAAAATGTATTGTATATACCTAACAGCCATAGAAAAGCATGGGGCGAGATTTGACGGTCATCCCTATCCCTGATAGCGCAGTATCGTCTGTATAGTTCTAGCGTCGATGTTGTTACGTACTTCGAAGAACTGCTGTTGAAACCAAAGCATCGTATCGCCGATCTTTGGTTCTTCTTTCAGGCCATGTCGTTAGAGGAGAGAGTCAAGATTGGCACCGAAACCGCAAATTTACTTCTCACGGACGAAAAGGGTGATTGAAGAGGGTGGTGGAGTTCAAGACTTGGAACCAACGCAATGCTAAATTCCTTCGCCAAAATCAATAAAATTGGCTTTGTCGACAAATCGAATACAGAGTATTCGAGCGATTGGCAGACTTCTTTTTGTCAACTATGGATTGTGACCTCCTCCATATGCTGGCAGTTAACCTCTCTATCTAGCTTCGAAATCATGAAACTCTGTATCAAATTGTGCATACGCTCGAGGACTTTAGTCTAAAAAGCATGATCATGAGGATAATGAGACCAATATTTCCGACCTAGATGGACGAATCTTAGTTAACTGTCCAATAAATTTACAAATTCGCATTCTTCCTATTCCTTGAATTTAGTTTTTTCTGAATTATTCCAAATAGCATCATCGTAATTCTCCCGTTGTTTCCAACCAGAAAGCGATAAGTTGCCAAAGGTTCTTGGAAGTTTTAGTTTGCCAATCTCGCATGAATTATCTTCAAGTATTAAATGGCAGCCTTATTACGTTAACAAACACTAATGATATTAATAGCATAATTATATGCTTATATATATACAAATGAACCGTCTATCTTAGATAAAAATAACCTGCTTAGGCCAGCTGCACGCGATCTATTGGATCAACTGGGTACACCATGGCTGAGTCATCGAGGTTGCATGGCTGATTGTTTGGCGTCGATGTTCGAACAGCTGCGCTGCAAAGTGCGCTTAGCATTAAATCACCTTCCGTTGCTTTATTTAGTTCGTGGCCAACAGAGGTAAGAATACCGCATTGTCCATGTTCAAATGAATCGTCTGATTTTTTCATTTTCTTAAAAGATGTAAATGTTTTTAAAGTCTTTATGTTTTTTATTT
>CM030832.1:11890418-11995418 GCA_018105865.1 Metaphire vulgaris
CCAAAAGTTTTCAAAATGAACTTCAGAGAAAGTGTTTATTTAGACTCACTACTGCAACAATCCTATACGTTCGATGGGGCGCGGACATTATCCCCCCTCTGCTGGACATATCCCCCCGGCAAAGAAGTAATGAACAATGTAAATCAATATCATAGATCTTAATTTTGAAAAGGTACTTATCGGTTATCTGATGCCATGGCTGCCGTCAGTATCGCTTAGGGTTAGTGTTTCGTGTCTGGTTTATGGTGAGGAGATTGTCGGTTTGTGCCAGCTTGTAGTAGATTCGCAAACACGTTGCGAAAATTTGCTATATTTAAGAAAGTGATCACGCTTATCTCTGACGTAAAGCACACGGCAGTTGCAAGTTCATGAAAATAGAAACTTATCACACTGGACTTCCCACAGCTATAGATGTTTACGCAGAACCACAGTGGTTATACATAAAAACTGTGCAAAAGTATACATTTCATGTGGTTTTTCGACAATTCTATGCCTGCTAACCGATATGTTTTGCATCGTTTTGAGCCGAGGAAGAAATCTGAGAAAGCCTATAAAGATAGTGTTTGAGGCACTTTGAGACCAATCTATCATATTAAGATCCTTATCTGTATGTCTGTCTGTTACTTTCAAGCGTTCTGATTGGTTGACTATTGGTAGACGGTTTAGACCGGTTAGTCCTTACGTCGCGATTCGTTGGTGGGCGAGCGTTGACTATTGGTAGACGGTTTAGTCCTTACGTCGCGATGCGTTGGTGGACGATGTTCGAAGACGACGTTGCTATTGGTAACAATTGTTCGTAGAATCGTAGTTTAACACGGTTTAGTCGAGTCATTGCAGCATCAGAGGGGTGGGCGTGCGACGACGTTGCTATTGGTAACAATTGTTCGCAGCCTGAGGTAGTTGCGCAATTTTAACGTACATTTTAACGTACACAAAAATACGTGTACAGCGTCACAAATGGTCACAGTTGCGTGATTTTAACGTACATAGGCCTAATTATTACGTGGCGCAGAGCTTGGCTAGGTGGCGATCATTGAAATGTTGTTCAGCATGAATTCAATGATTGGGTATTAGGTATAGGTATTGGATTAGTATTATCCTGCACTGCGAGCGAAGCGAGCATCTTTCTAGTACAGATAATGTTTCAGTATAGAACAATTAATTAATGATCATATGTGAAAAATGATGTGTCTTGTTGGCAATGTTCCTGAATAGAAACCAGAGTTGTCTATGGGTTGGTTAAAAACTCGGTTTTCTGAACCCAAACTCAACCCAACCCACCACTTCCCAACCCAACCCATGTAAAATTCCTGTCTGCTGACCCAACCCAACCCAACCCGACGAAAACGTGAAAAGTGCTATTGTACGTCTAAAACATACATAAATTCAAGCACATAAAGAGTTTATTTAGAGTCGTTACTGCAACAATCCTGTATGTAGTCCCCATTGGACTATTTCAATGCTCTCCACTTTAGATGCCAACAGCAGCGATCTAGCATCTGTAAAAGTCCTTCCTACAGATGGAAAGTCAGGCTCTGACTGTGCCGAGCTGGCTGACTTGAAGATTACAGTGTTACCATACTAGTTTTTAAAAGTCTAACCTCTCAGATGACGTTCGATTTCACTTGCAATTGCCGTTTTCGGGTGTAGCCGCCCTATAACGTACCGAATTATAGCGTCGAACAGCGTGAAACCGTCTTTCTATCTTGCCCATTGCCAACTAGTTGTGGCCGTTTAAGAAATGGCGCTCAGACAAATAATAAACAACAACCGTCTCCGTTTAGCCGTCCACGTAGTCCGATATGCACAGGCTATTGAACGTGTTGCCAACGATGGAATCTGGGCCAACGTACATGGCGCCAATATATCATATGACATAATACAAGAATCTATGGCCATTGTCAAAGCAGAAGGCCTAAACAGAATATCTATATTTAACGTGGTTAGCAGGAAAGCTTATAGACTTATGAAACCCTGAAATCCAACCCAACCATTTTTTTCAAAATTCGGACTCAACCCGACCCAACCTAACCCATGGGTTAACCCAACCCATGGGTTAACCCAACCCATGGACAACTCTGATAGAAACATGCTGTTTTGGTACACGTAGAGAAGACTGTAAAAATTTTGATATCTTATTTTGTCTTAGTCTTGTACTAAGAGTTAAAAATATAACATTGTTTCCAAGAAATCGCTTTTCTTCTGTCTACAAAGTGCCCCCCCCACCGTTAATAGGCAAACCGTCGCTCTCGTGAGACAAGGCGATTAACATAAGTCAAGTCTTCAGGTCAAAACTTAAAACCAGTGGCGTAGCAATATGCTCGGGGGCCCTTGGCGAAAAACGGGCAGGGGGCCCTTTCCAGAGACGATCTGACAAGTTTGCGAAAATGTTGACCACCTTTTTTTGCTTGTCGGTCTTTCGATCTGACAACTTTGCGGGAAAAAATGTTTGGCTCGAGTCGGAGGCCCTTTGCAGGTCGAGGCCCTTGGCATTTGGCCAGGTTGTCCATATGGCTGCTACGCCTCTGCTTAAAACCTTCCTGTTTCAAAAGCCATTTCCTCCTTAGCTATAAAGACCCAGCCCCGCTGCTTTATGGACATACCGACCATTGCCTGGCTGACCATTGCATCTTGCCTATAGCTATTTCAAGATAGACTTAGCGCCTATGAATAAGTAGCTGCAACGGTGCTACTTCGAAGCTCTAGCCTCTATATCAGCGGTTCTCAAACTTTTTAGGATTTCTTGTGTGGTTATCCCTTAGAAATTTGTATGATTACTCGCGGACCGTATAAAATTTGAATTTTAAATTAATTGTAATTAACACATACGCTGCTTGTTTTGTCAACCAATTATTTAATCAGAAAACTGCAAAACTTGGTCATCAAATTTAAAGTCAAATGGAATCAGCACTCTTAGAGTCATCGCCCATCAGTATGTTTTGTGTTCGAAGGTGTTGGTGAGATATCACGAGAAAGTAATCGCTTCTCGGTTCTCCTGAAACCGCGTGGCGGTCCCCTGCGGGACCACGGACCCCAGTTTTGAGAATCAATTGCTCTCTATCCACGAGATTTTACTTACTTTTTTTGCTTATACGTCGAAACTCGATGCCAGACGTTTTACACTGTAAGCCACATCCGAGTACATACGAAGGCTCTGAGTGCAGCGTAATTTTGGTCGGTGGTCTAAAGGAATATTATCTAGTAATTAATGCTTTGTCTTGGCTGAGTGCATGGCAGGATCATTTTGTACTTTAAGTACAAACACATTCCTGGCAAAGAAAAGGCATTAATATGCGGGGGCGCTAAGTGTAAATATTAGGGGTTCTCGTGGTTACACTGCGAAAGTATATGTTTGCTACACACACACACACCCACACTCACACACACATACATATATATATATATACATATATATAAAGCCAAAATAACGACAATATTGACCTAACCAAAGCAGCATGGCATGGCTTGCACTGTTACACGATTAGATTTATAATGCTCAGTATGCGCTTTAGGGTATGATGGAACAACTACAATGAAGCTTAGTAATAGGGCGTTGACCCGTTTCAGACATTCTCTCGTCGCGCCCTTTAATCTCTTTTTTAACGTTATTCACTGCAAACGTTCTGTAGAGTTCGCCAGACGCGTCTGAAGAAGTCTCCACAAACCGGGTGACTCGGGTTTTTTGCTAACGTAAAACCAGTATGACTCATTTCGATGGTTAAACCCAGAGACGTCAGCTCACTGTTTTTCACGGGTGGAGGTCAAGACACTTTCGATCTGACAAGTTTGCGAAAAAGTTGACGACCTGTTTTGCTTGTCGGTCAATTTGTGCTATTCAAGTCCTCCTTTAGGGGTCGATGACCTTTTACCTATTATTTAGCCAATTTACATTTAAAAAGTAAATAAAACAAACATTGGCGAAAAAATTTTGTTCCTAAAAATCAGGGGCAACGGCCTCCTACGCCCCAAATGACGTCCCTGGTTAAACCTGTGCTCATAATCACTGGGTAACCAGGTTCCGGGATGAGGGGGTCAGGCTTCTGCATCCAGACCGGCATTCTCAGTTCCGACTAGAGGGTTTCAATCGGAAAAATTTGCTCTTGAAATTTTAAGAAAATATTATTAAAATAATCCTGGGATCTGTATCATATTTTCAGACCTATGACAGCCAATCGGCAATCACCCTAACCATTCGCCTCAACTGATAATGTTGTCATCCTTGTTTTGCGTGAATCTCACCACTAGTCTATGTCCGAGTTCAGGTCCCGGGTCCTCTGTGCCACTCTCGTGCTACGTTAGTGATCATTGGCTACCCTAACTACCCTATACAATTTGTCATTTTTCAGATCCGGTCTTAAACATACCTGTTTGACTTGGCATACCCCCTTAGATTGCTCCCCGCCGTTTCCGACTGATCTTTCCGGCTTGATCTGGCTCTAATTCAATTTGGATTTGGTGCGCCATCGGATGATGCCCTGGGCATTATGATAGTGGCGTCATAGAAGTTGATTGATTGATTGATACACTGTAGATAGATAGATAGATGGATTGGTTGATTGATTGATTGAAATTTTAAGCCTATTTGCAGACGATGTGTCAGCTATTCGGCAATTTCCCCATTTGGTCTACAGATGGGGAAGAGTCTTTTAATGTCACTGCAAGAATCTCGCGTCTCGTCTTCGCCTGAATAAAGGGCGCGTCCGAAACCCTTCGTCTCTTTGTGGCTGTCCTAATGAACATTAATACAGCTGTACAGCACGCAGATCTACTGGACAGTGCGTCCCATTTGTTCCGATCAGGGGTTGGGACTTGGGAGCTGGAGAGGGTGCTTTGCATTTATTCCGACCAGGCGTTAGGGGGCGTCGTGAGCTCCCCTGGCGGGGTATGAGGCGAAATCTTAGCCGTAGAAGGTTGTTCTGAGTAATATTGGAGTTTGGCTGGGAGGAGATTTGATGCTTACTTTAAAAAACTTTAATTGTGATTTGTTATTGAGTGACCAAAAACCGTAGTACAGCCGAGCATATCGATCCTGTTGACAATGACCTACCCATCACCGGTTTTGCGCAAATCCCAAGACTGGCCCAGGTCCGAGTAGGGAGACGGGTCCCTCGTGTCTGTGGTTGCCAACTTTCGGTGACTCGATTCTTGGACACTGAGCGACAACTCCGTCGAGGTCAACGACTCAACGGCAGCAGAATTTGACTAGTCGAAATATAAAGTGCTAAGTGTCACAGTGTGCTACTTAAATTTTATAACTTGGGTATTTAGCCTGTTAGACTTTTAAGCACAATGCAAGACAGAGAATTATGTGTTTATTCAAAAAAATTTTAACCAACAGCCTATGTAGTCTGTAGATAATATAGAGCACATTGCAGTAGGCCTAAGGGCAGCGGTTCTCAACCTATGGGTCGCGACCCCGACGAGGGTCGAATGGCGATTTGCCAGGGGTCGCCTGAAATCTTCTGAAATATGGGGTCGTCTCTTTTTTGATGCGCAAAACTTGTAATTGTATACAAAATTTTCCCCTTGGTCGTTAATAGTTTTTTTAATATAGGCCCTAGACTTAACTGCCATTCGAGGATAGGCATTGTAGACAATTGAATCAGTATGATTTCAAACATTTTAATTGTTGTAGCATTATTATTTTTAACAGTTTACATTACGAACGAAAGTGATTTTACGGTTGGGGTCGCCACATCATGGGGAATTGAATTGAAGGGGTCGCGGAACTATAAAGGTTGAGAACCGCTGGCCTAAGGTGTTGCTATGCAAGACTTAGATGACTACCCAGAAACGTTAAATAGTAGTAAAGAGACGCAATTCGCCAATTCTGCTAACAGGCTCAGCAAATTTTGCTAACGCAGTCTATGAACTTATTTCCAAAAACATTTCCTACATAAGTTTTAAAGTAGGCCTAATTGGAGCCTGCTGCGATACTTCACTGACTTCAGAGAAATCCTGAACAAATTCTACATTGTCCTGGACACTGAACACCGTTGGTCAATTCCTGGACTGCCCAGGTCAATCCTGGACAGTTGGCAACCCTGCTCGTGTCCCCTCGTGGCTACACTAATTATCTCAATAGCCTACGGGTGCGGCAAATATTAAACCCATGTCGTGGGCATATAGGATAGTCTTTCAGGTGCGTTTAGCAAGTCATAGATAGAATCCGCCGCAAGAAGAGTCCTTTCTATACACAACATAGAGAAATCGATTATTAGAAGAAGGCACGCCGTGACATTTCGCTTATATATCCGGTCCACGTCGTCTCTGCGCACGACAACGATCGTTTAATGTTGATTATTTCTGTAATTAATGTTGACGTTTGATGTTGGCAATTATTATATTTATTCGTCCATAAGAAACGACAGTGTATGTCAAAGTCATCTGACGACTTGCATAAACCACTGGTAATCATTATTTAGCCTTTTAAGGGCCTAGGCCTATAGGCCTACACATGGAATCCTAATAATTTAGTATCTTTAGTATCCTACACTATCTTGAAACACGCCGCGGTAATTATGTGGTTATGTGGGATCGTATTTCTCTTAAACGTTATCAACTCTCCAAAAAGTCTCTGACTGACAAGCAAAAAAAAACTTTATCAACTCTCCAAAAAAGTCTCTGACAAGCAAAAAACGTTATCAACTCTCCTCCAAAAAAGTCTCTGACAAGCAAAAAACGTTATTAACTCTCGTCCAAAAAAGTCTCTGACAAGCAAAAAAATCTAAGAAATTTCGAAAGTGCCGCCCCTAGAGCAAGTGCCGCCTGGGTCGCTTCGCCCCTCTGCTCCACTCGCTACGCCACTGGTTAACTGTAACTGAAACTGAAAAATACCAATAACTATAACTGGAACTGAAAATAAAGAACTGAAATAGTTAAAATAACTGAAAAATAAATGACAAACTTAAGAAGTCAAACTCCCAAAGAAAAGATCTTCTAGTGAATATATGGAAGCTCTCGATCTTCCGAAATTAGGGGTAATCTGCGCAGTTTAACTAAGGATGCGGGATATTTGCAATGTTGTAGCGATAACACCATGCAACGAGAGCTTAAAATTAAAGAGTACAGTTATTGCATTATAAGAAAAAAACATCGAAATTTCGTTAATGCATTCAATTCAATTAACTGAAAATAACTGAAAATTATTATTATTATTATTATTATTATTATTATTATTATTATTATTACAAACATTTATAAAGCGCAAGTTGCCAAGTTCGCGGTGCAGCAAATAACTGAAACTGAAACTGAAAAATGACAAGAACTTGAACTGAAACTATAGGCCTAACTGAATAACAATTCAAATAACTTTAACTGTAACTGAAACTGAAAAATAATCAAGAACTGAAACCACACTGATAGCAAATAAACCCACGATGCTGTCAAACAAATATAGTTTTGAAGCGACCTTGGATAGGCATATATATAACCAGCATTATTACATTGGCTGTGAGAACCCATGGAGCGGATGCATATTATGGTGCACTGATAAGCTTAACCTTGAACTCGATGACGAAACACTAAGGCGAATAATACCGAAAACAACAATGTCCTTCAGACGTTGTAATGAGTGTATTATTGTTTGCTCTTCTTCAACGATTAGTTCTGTTGTTCGCGACAAAAAGATTCTACTGTAGATTAAAGATTAAGCGAAATTTGACTAGATGTTAAAAATTTCAACGAGAATCAGGAGTCTTTTCTTGAGTCTTCAAATATTTCGTGAAATGTGAAAAGTGGAAACAATTTTGGAAGAAAAACATTCAAACGTTACCAGATTTTACACGTTCCCACCAATTCACTCAGGCTAACTCAGTATATTATATATAAATATATATACACGTAGTTCGCTTATATAGCACGCTTTCCAATCGCAAAGACGTTGTCAGCACGCAGGCGAAGACTGTCCGAACCATCAATGCAGACTTAGGTAAAATACACGCTCTCCCAGTGGCATAGCCAAGGGGGCTTTGGGGGTCAAACCCCCTCTTGGCTGCCGATGCTAAATGCTTTGTAAGCGCTATAGAGTAAAGATGTAAGGTGACGACCTTTTATGCTTGTCAAGATTTTTCGAAGTTGGTCATGATCAAAACCAGACCCCTCTTCCGGAAATCCTGGCTACGCCACTGCGCTCTGCACCACACAAGACAGATTCTACAGAACCACTCTAGACCAATAACTGTTATTATCATTACGCACATGATGACTTTTGAAGCAAGACCTGAAGGCCGATAGATATCCAAATAAGCGTACCTATGTTATAAGAAAATTTAGGAGGCTGGGTCCAACAACGCAGAGTAAGCGCCTTGCGACGGTTGCGGATCAGGGCCGCCGAGAGGGGGGGGGGCAACTGCACAGGGGCCCGGCGGTCTAGGGGGCCCGGACCGATTATGAATATGTATAATTAACACTAATATAAATAACAACACTAAAGTAGAGGGGGACCGGCGACCAAAAGGGGTGCCCGGCGTGAAAAGGTTGACAAGCAAAAAAGGTCATTACCTAATTTTAAGATGTCAAATAGGCTGACAAGCAAAAAAAGGTCGTCAAGCAATTTTATTCTGAACAGGGGACGGAATTTCTCTCGGCGGGCCTGTTGCGAATTATCGGAAAACCTTGTCGAGTGCCGACAAAAGCTCAAGGTGATCGACTTTTGATTGATTTTCTTTCGAATAAGAAAGTTGAATAAATGAACAAGATAAGGCCAAAAACAAAAAAATAAAGATTCGATAACGATTGCGTCAGATCCAAGGGCGTACCCGGGGTATTTAGGGAACACGGCGGTATCAAGGATGTCGACCTCATCCCAGGTGCCTCACCCCGCCCCCAATCCCAGCCCTTCGCTGTTCTAATTTGTCCATCAGTAAATGCTATCAAAGTTCTTGAAATTAATTATTGATTAGAAAAGCGAAGGCAACAGTTAATAGCATTGGTTCGCGTTTATTTACTATTGGTAATGTCAACTCAATGACAAAAAGGCAAACATTGGCCTAGTACATGTAAATATGCATAGCTGCACAGATCACAATTGACTGTTACAGACTAATGCAAAACGAGTTTTCTTGCTTTCCTGTGTGAAAAATCTTGAATTTCCGTTCTCCTTTCAGAGCCGTAACTAGGTGGGGGCAGGTGGGGGAGGGGCAAGCTGCCCCTCCCCACCCCGAGGGTCTTGAGGGGCGGTGCCAGAATCCATGTCTTGATTTTATTCACGATGGGAGTTTACAGTTAAGAAGTTAAAAACGTCCGTTGAAGGCATTGCCATTAAGTATGGCAAGCAAATAAAGGTCATCACAGCTAACACTTTATTTTCTTCTCAAGGTGGTGAAAAGTCAGAAAAGCCAAGAAAGGGTCGTCACCAGTTTTTTTCGTTTTCAGACTATATTGGTTGGGGGGGGGCGAAAGATGGATACCTTGCCCCGGACACCAAATACCTTCGCTACGGCTCTGCCTTCCAACCCCTGGGCGGTTGACCCCCTCTCGACCCTCGCCCTACCTACGCCACTGGTCAGAGCCCATTTCAAAATAATGAAATACATCATGTCTGAGATGTAATTGTCAATAATTAAAGTCTGTGTCAGCACGACTATGATATATTAGCTGTACTCGCCAAATGGCATTTAAAGTTATCGTCACTGATTAAAAAACACATAGATGTAAAAAAACATAAATTTTAAAATAAAAAACACGAAAAAACATGTTTTTATTAAAAAAATAAAAAACATTAAAAAACATTGGCCTCGTTTACAGTCCTTTATTGGCCATCCATCCATGCGTTACATTTGACACATATTGAAGTAATTCACCTGTTATCAGGTGTAAAGCATATGCGACTTCAAACGTGGTATTGTAAAGGAATTCCATTGGATTTGGACAATCTGCCGAGGAAATTTAGTTAACGATCCAGAACTCAGTCAGTCGTTACACAAATGAAATATGATTTTTTATGATTTTTTAAAAGTATCCAATACTATTGTGACGTGTAGAACACTTGAGCATCTAGAAGCCGCACCTCCCTGTCCAATAGCTGAGCATTCGACTAGCGCTGCTACAGAGTTGAACTTAGACTAGACACTTGTTGCTTAGATGGTTCCTTTGCAAGGCCGAATGAAAGAATTCCTCTCGACTAACGACAACGAAGAAACAGATCTACGTTTCTTCCCACGGAAAATTTAATTGCCGATGATAGGCGCTCTAGAACCTTCGACCCTCGGGACCTCGAGACCATTCTCACGAGCGATTTAATGAAAGCTGAAACACCTTCGACCGACGAAGTGACCGGGTCACAGATGGTCTGATGGCTTCTATTCAGATGACCGCCCCAACATTCCGAACGATAACCCTAACCCTTCTTCACTGCAGCCGATGACACCTGCAGTCGAACACTAATTATTCCCTTGGATTCTGCGAACGAAGAAATAGTCAGTGTTGGAGTTGCCGGGGTGTTGAAATCTCACCCCAAGCTCAAATTTCACAACTCGAACACTGGAAATAGTGGAGTTCTCCAGCGAACCAAATTCAAGCAGAAGAATTAAAACATACCCCTTCAGAAATTGATATGCAGGCAATAAGATACAAAAAATAAAAAAACATAAGGAACTTTAAAAAACATTAAAAAACATGTTTTTTAAGAAAAAATAAAAAAACATAAAAACGTTTTTACATCTATGAAAAATCAGACGATTCATTTGAACATGGACAATGCGGTATTCTTACCTCTGTTGGCCACGAACTAAATAAAGCAACGGAAGGTGATTTAATGCTGTAAGCGCACTTTGCAGCGCAGCTGTTCGAACATCGACACCAAACAATCAGCCATGCACCTCGATGACTCAGCCATGGTGTACCCAGTTGATCCAATAGATCGCGTGCAGCTGGCCTAAGCAGGTTATTTTTATCTAAGATAGACGGTTCATTTGTATATATATAAGCATATAATTATGCTATTAATATCATTAGTGTTTGTTAACGTAATAAGGCTGCCATTTAATACTTGAAGATAATTCATGCGAGATTGGCAAACTCAAACTTCCAAGAACCTTTGGCAACTTATCGCTTTCTGGTTGGAAACAACGGGAGAATTACGATGATGCTATTTGGAATAATTCAGAAGAAACTAAATTCAAGGAATAGGAAGAATGCGAATTTGTAAATTTATTGGACAGTTAACTAAGATTCGTCCATCTAGGTCGGAAATATTGGTCTCATTATCCTCATGATCATGCTTTTAAACTAAAGTCCTCGAGCGTATGCACAATTTGATACGAGTTTCATGATTTCGAAGCTAGATAGGAGAGGTTAACTGCCAGCAGCATATGGAGGAGGTCACAATCCATAGTTGACAAAAGAAGTCTGCCAATCGCTCGAATACTCTGTATTCGATTTGTCGACAAAGCCAATTTTATTGATTTTGGCGAAGGAATTTAGCATTGCGTTGGTTCCAAGTCTTGAACTCCACCATCCTCTTCAATCACCCTTTTCGTCCGTGAGAAGTAAATTTGCGGTTTCGGTGCCAATCTTGACTCTCTCCTCTAACGACATGGCCTGAAAGAAGAACCAAAAGATCGGCGATACGACTATGCTTTGGTTTCAACAGCAGTTCTTCGAAGTACGTAACAACATCGACGCTAGGAACTATACAGACGATACTGCGCTATCAGGGATAGGGATGACCGTCAAATCTCGCCCCATGCTTTTCTATGGCTATTAGGTATATACAATACATTTTCTGTTGTCTACTGATCGGATTCAGCGCTATTAGCGATACTTAGAAGAACTATCAAATCTTAACGGTATAGCATAATCAATCATGGATAGCAGCTATTTTACTATTCGCACAGCATATTATATTATTCGTATGCTAGTGCAGTACAGGTCTAACAGTGAAATCATGTGAGAAGCAGAGATGTAGTACTTGGTACCCGTACTTGTAATCGAGTAAAAATGTCAGTACTTGTGCTTGTACTCGGAAGCTAGGTTACTTGTACTCGAAGTTTTTGCAATGCATGCATTTGTACTTGTACTCGTACTCGTGCTTTAGACCCAGGCACTTGTATTTTTACTTGAAGCATTGTGTACTTACTACGTCTCTGGTGAGAAGATAATGCTGTTTCTCAGCGTTGACGTCGTGCTAGTTCTAGTGTTTTATCCAGGCTCCAGGCCTCTGGGGGAATTGACTTGGCTGGAGGGGAAGAGGACAGTTCAATGCCAAAAAATTTGTGCTGCGAATTTTTTTTTTTGGGGGGGGGGAGAATTTTGAGGTTTGAGGGGAAATCTTTCCTCCTAATAGGCCTGTATAAAACACTGGTTAGTTCTCAATTATTTTGACTATACAGTCGCATTTCAGAGCTAATCTTATTAATCTATTAAGTTGTATGTCTGAAAATCTGTTTTACAATAATTTTAGAGCTTCTCGGCGATCTATAAATTCAAGAGCGCAGCCTAAATTCTCGATATTCTTTGTTTGAGACTTGGTTCTAGCGCTGATACGAAACGCCTACCACAGGAACTGTCTACCTTCTGTACGATGAGAGGAAGATTTCGTTCCTGCAGCTCGAGTTCTGCTCCGAAATCAACGACCATTTCTCGTATTTTGACCAGAATCTGAGAGATTTCTTCGAGATTTCTCTCGATCTCATCCTCACGATCATCTTTTTCAATGATCCTAAAATTAATTGTCACAATATAGAGGACAGAAAAGCGACAAAAGGCTGACGATGCAAAACTCTACAATGAAACGCAGGGCCGTCATTTCATTGTTTTCCGGGGAGGGGAGAATTTCGACTGCAAGGCCATAGTACACGCTGCATGAAATACTACACAGAACATACCAGTGATTATAATAAAAAGAATAGGAAAACAACTGAGAACACAATGGATTTTAAAAGCACAAAATTTCGCGAAACATTTCCCCCTAAAATCAAGGGGCCAAGGCGAATATTGCCATAATGTTGTAATAATAACAAATGCAATAAGTATTGCGCTGTTCTAATATTAACCCTATGTTACCCATATTAAGACATTAACGCTTTCACATCTAAGCCTTTTGCAAACTTCTTCTAGTAGCCAAAGGGTGTCGAACAGTCGATGGTGTCAGCCTGAGAGTACTGTAATTATAATGTTTAAGAAAACCACTCAATATAAACATTTCAGTGGTCGGGGCATGAGTGCCTATGCACTAAGGCAAGAGACATTTGGCCCTGGAAAATGCAAATATATTTTTATAACTACACCACATCTTTGCTTTTGCGGACTAATTTTGATTTTCACACTAAAATCTGAAAACCTTGCTAAAATATTACCTGTTACCACTGTGCTCCCCTGAAAATGCAAATCTATGTTTAAACTATATTTTGTCGTATTAAGAACACGCGTAGCTCATCGGTGCCCCTAAAAAATTTGTGTGGACGCCCATGGGTCGGGATCACTTTATTATGATGGGCGTAGAGTAGCGATATGAAAATGCGCGTAAAAAGCCTCCATGCCGGTATCACAAAGCGCTTGAAAATGATTCACAAATATCTCTAGAATTTGTACCACGACGTGAAAACAACCCTCAATTAATAGTGTGAGATCTAAAGCCTTAACCCCTTAACTGGGTATTTAACTGTAACTCAATGTAAAATGGACGGATATATCCGGGGTCCCCAGTTAAGGGATTAACACTGTCGCTTATAGTTTCTAGGCAGCAAATAGAGTGGTAAATAGCCTATTCAGCATCGATCGCTATAGGGCCAACCTTTCGAAAAATCGTCCTGTTTCGGGACATTTTCCTGGATGCTTGCAGTCCGGGCCTTTAGCAAACGCAGGCACCGGTACCACATTCTGATAATCGGCTGGATCTGGAGGCTTCAACCATATCTCCTTGTAAGCTTCCGTCTTTTCGAATTCCGGACCACTGCTGTTAAAACAGAAATTTGCCAGATCACCGTTAAGTTCGTTAACGAATAATAAATATGTCAGAATACCTGGCTGCGCTTAATTTATTAATAATAATTATTATTGTCACCGTGATCTATAGTTTTACGTATAATATCATCATTACTTTCATCAATATCGACAAACTTGGACTGATCATTCGGAAATCAGCTAATTAACTACCGCATACATGATTCTGACGAACCGACTGATGCTTGCACATTATTACAATGGCGCCATAGACGTTGTCGATTTTATTTGACGGATCGTACTAAAGTTTTGAGCATCGTCTACTGTAAATAAAATTGTGGCTCTAATCCTCTAATCACGCGTCTAAGTCGTCCGTTCGACGTGATTTATTCAACCAGTGATTTGATTTGGCGTTCCTGTGAGAGGCATGCATGCGTTTCTGATTGATGAAACCCGTTATCAGTTTTAATCTGCCTAAGCCGCTGCCTGATCATTCTAGACAAGGTGATGCCGTGCCGTTTATAAGAGACAGGTGTGTTGTCATGGAAATCGTCTCATCGCCATCGACTTCAGAATATGAGACGCCATCTAGGCATACAAAACGCTTCGTCGGATCTCCTTCCTTAGCCTCGAATATCTGTCAGAAAGTGACGTCAGACCATCCAAAAAACGATTGACGTCACAAACCATCGTTTGACAGTTAGTGAGTAAGAATGTAAGATCAGTCAGGTTTGTGAACGCTCGTTCTGCGTCCGTTGGTCATATTCTTTGGAGATCTGGGGACTTGTCGGTTAATTCACCGCCAACAAGGGGTAAATGTAAGGGTTTGTCGGTAAACTCACCACCAACTTAACCCTAACCCAAACTTTAACACTAAACCTAGCCCCAAACCCTAGTGACCGACACGAACCGAGATCTGTAATTATTATAATGAGGGCAAGCTTCTCTGGCAGAGTTCAAGAAGAATTTGAAATTCATCTGTTTCAGAAGTCTTACGCTAAGACAGCGCAAACCGCTTGGAAATTATAGAAATATTTATTCGCAAACGCAGATAACATAGGATAAGCATCATTCTAGCTAATAATTATTATTATTATTTCTAGACAATTTCTCCAGCGCAGTAAACAAGGCTAATAAGACCTACGACAAAAGCACTTCGACATAATTCTATCAGTTAAATCCTATATTAAATAGGTGTGTTTTTAAGTTCCTAAGAAAGGATTCCGCAGAGACAGCTTCCGACACAACGTCAGGTAACGAGTTCCAAAGTAACAGATTCCCTTTAATTAAATGTACACATTCTTCTGTTATTATACAGTTGACAAAATAAAATGTTTTCTTAGAGAACCGAAGTGAAAAAGAGTGCTGACGTTCCTTTTAATCGTCTTTGCTACATTTCTTGATTCCACTAAATATTTTGCTGCCCACTTTTGTGCAAATTAAAAAAAATATAGTAATTGATCTATAAGAAGGTCACTATAAGGTGTTAGATTGTCGCTTTTATCAAGCAATGACTTTCCCATTCCATTGAAAATACAGTAGTCTGAAAGAATATCATATTATATTAAAAAAGTACGGTTACCTTTTCCACGGCAGACTGATAATCCCGCAACACTTCTGCATGTCTTCGAGATTTTGCTCGGCATCGTGCATCGCTGCGTTGATCTTTTCCATCATGAGTTCTATATTGTCCGCCTTCTCTGCAATTGCCAACAACATCGATTTGTGAAAACGCTGAAGCACCAACAGTGGCGTAGGGGGGGGGGTCCGAACGACCATTCCCCAACATCAAAAATTCCTGGCAAGCAAAAAAGGTCGTCACCTATTATTTTGCTTGGTTAAACTATCTATATAGCTATATGAGCACGCTGACAATGCCTCTGCGATTATATTGTTTACTAGTTCAAATCCGATTTTGTCGCTTCTCCACCCACAGAATAATAATACGCAATAAAAATTGTGTGGTCGGGCAACCAAGGGAAGGTTTAACCCACAAGCACCCCTTCCCCTTGGTTACGCCACTGAACTTCAAACTGAAGTCTCTTTCTACCTAAAATTAGACCAACTGCCAAGGACGGGTTTAAGAGCCTCGTGGACTGTAGCCTATACCCTTTCTCTCTCCCTCTCCACTATTGCATTAAGTTTTGATAATATTTAATGAATCGGTCAAAACCAGGTTCTAATCAACAAATCAACAATCAGTTCTTAGTAAGAACTCAAAGAATAACCTCTTTGATAAAAGCACAAAAATATTGTAGACCCTATAATAAAGATAGGCACGTGAATATCTCTAACGATCCAGCTTCCCAAGCTTTTCAGAAACATTTATTCTATTCTATCACGGACAATTTATGCAGCGCAGTAGCATGGCTAACAGTCAAAAACAAGAGCGCTTTACATCAACATGTATACGAAAAACTAAATAAGTGCGTCTTGAGGTTCTTAGAGAAAACTTCGTAGGAGGTGGCCTTGGTGACAAATTCAGGGAGAGAGTTCCAGAGGTGCGGGTTCCCTCGACTGATGGATCTTTCGCCTAGCTTTGCAGTCTTGAGCGGAGGAGGGACATACAACAGTAATCGAGTACTGGAGTGAAGTTGTCGGCGCTCATCCGTCATCTGCGGGGTCCGTAGTAGAGCGGAAATATATTCCGGACATGTGGGATCATTGAGAGCCCGGTAGGTCACGCAACATCGCTTAAAAACGATGCGTTCCGGCACCCTGAGCCAGTGGAGTTTGTCCCGGAGATATGGTGTTACATGATCATGCCATTTACACCCGAAGATCGTCCTTGCTGTAGTGCTGAGGACGGCCTGCATCCGTTTGAGTTGGCTGTCCGGTAGACCCAACAGGAGACCATTACAATAGTCCAGTCTGGTGACAATGAGTGCATGTGCGAGGAGAATTTATATACTGCATAATTTATTTTAGCCCTGACAGAATGTCAGAGCGAATTGTGAATGTATGGGATGAACTTGATCAACTGGTTATCGATGCAGCTATTGGTCAATGGAGAGCGCGTTTTAAAGCTTGCGCTGGAGCCAATGGGGGACACTTCAAACACAAATTTTAGTTGAATGACAATTAAAATTCTGTCAGGACTAAAATGAATTTTAAAATATTTAAAATTGATGAATATTTAATAGTGCTTTTCATCATTATTGCAGGGGATCGCGTTTTATCCAAACACAGTATATTCACGTGCTACTTCGGTATACGCCTTGAACACTCTCTTCAGAATGTATAATATATACAGTATATACAGTGTATATGCTTATATATTATCTACATATATATGCATAAAATGAAAGGACGTCTATTAGTACAACCCAAGTGAACGTCCAGAGCAACGATGAGATCAATTCCTGTGTCTTGAATCTAAAACAATATAATAAATTATAAATAGTCGTATTATTTCACCAGATTGTCAGCTAGATTTCGAAATGCCGTTGGCACAGAATGCTAGAGTTATAGACCTATGCCACTCTTATCTTTTTTGTTCGCGCCGCTGCGTTTCGATGGCAGTGAAAATTGACGAAATATGTCCTAACCAGCCGTTTATCGACTAAAATGTTTTATTCATATTACAACTTCGTTAGGGTTGGGCACCGAACGTATTTAAATATTCTTATTAAGCGCTTTTGAAGTTAAGGCGCTTTAAACAGATTCTACCAAACGTCGGCTCAACCTCGGTGGACGTATGAGTAGTTTTGCCTACTTTTTTATTTTCAATGTAACAAGGAATTTATATAGCACCTCTTCTATTTCTACTCAGAAGCGCTTCCGGGTTATGGTCAAATACTGTTTTAGCATCCTCATTGAACGACATAATTTAGGACCAATCATCAGCTAAGCACAAAACGTTCGGTAAGTTAATACTTAAAATTAAAATTCGAGGTAGGCTGTAATTGGAATGTCTGTAATTGGAAAATTCATTTAGCGAATGGATTGACTTTCCAGCAATAGAAGGACAGTAACATTACCATAAGCCTTCATAAGGTGATGGAAAGATACCAGATGATAGAGATATTTTAACCGATTGAGTTGCTATAGATCCAAAAACATAAAAATGCTGTTTAAATATTTGAGTTGGAACGACGTCTAAAGACGCTCCTTATTTGATGAAGTGTAGATAATCGTGCAGCTGACTTTCAAATCAACATAGGCCTACATAACAAAATCTTACGTAGACGAAAAAATAACCAATAAAACTACAGTATCAAGCAATCGCTTATATAGTAGTTTTCATTATTGAAGACCAGACGAATAGAACAGTTCGGCTTCTGAAATACAGTACTCGTATACTACTAACTCATCTAAGGCTGAACAGAAACAGTTGAGACATGCAATGCAAATGTGGACCTATCGTTGCACAATGTGATCAACACTTGTGCAGACTGTCGAATTGTCATAACTATGCAGCATGATTCTTACCTGTCTGCACATTTCGAGGATGCGGTTTGTCACCTCCAGCGTCTAGCAAATAAAATACTTCATCACAATAGTTGATTCTCTGTCTTATGTTGGTGCATTTTAAAATTTAATCGATAACATTAATTGGCGCATTTTCACGACAAATTGAAGTCGCAGAGACGTCACGTGATGGCAGTCTGGGGATGCTCGGGTATCCCCCCTCAAAAAAAGTTGGTTAATGTTTAATGCATGTAACTTAGTTAAGCGAAGTAGTTGAAGACCTTTTTTGACTGTCAGGCTTTTTCAGGACTTGTGGTGCATTTTTGAGAAGCCGAGGGCGAAGACCTTTTTTGATTGGCAGGATATTTTGGAATAATTGATGGCACTATCGATATACATCTTGCTCTCGGGCGTCGGATAACCTCGCTATACCACTGGGCGTTGGCGTTTTTCATTTTTCTTACTCGTCAGACTTTTTCGCTTCGGGAATGGGCATTCCTCCCAAAAATTGCTGCCACTGATTGAAGAACTCAGTTCCTCTTTTAGAAGAAAATCCAGTTAGGATTTGTTACATTATTATATTATTATATTACGTACGATCTAAGAGTTAGACTAGATATAATGAACGAATCGAACGGTCATGCAAGCAAGAAAAAGACTGAATGCATCGTTCTTTGCGCTCTTCGTGTAACAGACGCGTCATTTGCAAACACATTCACAATAATAAGCCTATGAAAGTCAGCTATTAGAAGCTATAACGAACGAGAAGATGAAGAGCAGATTCCAGTGAGCGAGTGCGTCCGGATATTGTATTTTAAATGGTGGAACGTCAATGTCGCACGGACGTCAGCCGGATTATAAGGCAAAATAAAAGGCGAACGACCAGCAGCGGAAGGCAGACAACAAAAACATGACTGCCTAATACAGAGGATGATCTGAGTTGGACCGGAATGACATATGGGAAAACAACTGGTGGACACTTAGAAGTGATTTCCAGGAATCTCCAAAGATGAAAACAGTGACGGTTCATTTGCGGTCTGATACCGCAGCAGCAAGATCAATATAATAATAATATAATAAAAGTAATCATAAAAATAATAACAGTAAAATAGCAATAAATTGAGCTTGCTAGATCTTTTTCTCGATTGCTATGTTGTCTTGGTAACAATGTTTGTTTGATTTAAATCATTTAATGAGAGTTTAAGACTCCATTGATCAGGATAAAAATAACAATAATAATAATCATCATTATTATAGGCCTAAGCTTGATAATAACAATATTTATTATTATTATGCAATATGCACTTTATAAGTTTATATCACTTAGGGGCTGTCCATTAATTACGTCAACAATTTAGGGGGAGGGTTTGAAAAAGTTTGACAGTTGTTGACAGGGGAGGGGGTCAAGAGAAGTTGACGTCAACAATTTCACTTTTTACAAATAATCCAAATATAGGAAAATTTCATGGAATACTATTTATTACAATGGAAAAAAGCATGGCAAAAAAGGTCATCACCACCACATTTTGACACTCGATAAGCAAAAAGGGGAAACTGGTCATCACCGCAAAAAATAATAACCTTGTTATTGGGACCTGTCATTGATCTTGGGGGGTCAAAAGTTTTGAGGCAATTATGGGGGTTAAGTGAAAGTTGACAGTTGTTGACATGGAGGAGGGGGTCAAAAATTGCCCAAAAATTGTTGACATAATTAATGGACAGCCCCTTATTATTATTATTATTATTATTATTATTATTATTATTATTATTATTATTAGTAGTAGTAGTAGTAGTAGTAGTAGTAGTAGTAGTAGTAGTAGTAGTATTATTATTATTATTATTATTATTATTATTATTATTATTATTATTATTATTATTATTATTATCATCATCATCATCATCATCATTATGCACTTTATAGCACCAATTAGGATACACAAACGTACAGTATCGATTGCTGGCATTTCAAGTTCATCCATAATATGGGATCCAACCCAAAAACTTGATCATTGAGAACAGTGAGTCAGACTAAGAGACTAAGACTAAGAGAAATCAACAGAAAGAGAAGCATCTTTGTATGCTTTGTAGCCTCCAACTGAAAATCGAAAACTTGAAATTAGGTATAGCCTATGAAATGTTTGTGATTGTGGTGCTAGCCGCTTCCATCTTTGGATCATAAGTCGCAGAGTTCGGTAAATCGAGTAATAAAAGCACAACTGAGCTGTCAAAGACTGACTACAATCTCTGACAGCACTGAGCTCGCTACTCATGGATCGCAATAGTGAGTAGTAAGTAAAGTCCTTCCAGGGCTCTCAAGGCTAACCTCAAGGTTCATAGGGCGGTGCTGATCTCCGTTACCAAGGCCCTCAGCCAGCCGACTGGTGCAGACTACACAATACGGGGCCAGTGTTCTCATGCAACGCGCCTGTTTACTCCGCGGATTAATCCGCTACTCAGTTGCCATCGCCATCTGGCGAAAGAAGGCTGAGTCGACCTTAGGGCTCCTGCGAGTCTCGAACTCGCGACCTTCTGCTTCACTGTCCGAAGTTGTTACCACTCTGCTAACTCCCCCGCCCGATCACAATAGCAACGACTGAATGGTTATATCGTTACTTACTGCGTCTAACGATTCGTCAATCTTCTCGTCCAGAGTGGTGGTACTTTTACGTTTTTTCTTCGTTTCGTTTTTCTTCGATTCATCCTTGTCTTTCGTTGCGTCTGGCGATGATGAATCAGCCTCTGCAGTCCGATCTTTCCCCGGATCGACCTGTTGTTTGTCTCCTTTCTGCTGACGAGATGATATTCTATTCAGCAGCTTCTGCATCTTTGTGATATTAACTAAATGTCCTGTGATGTTATTATACTCATCAACATTTTCTAGCGTAGGATTTTTTTAATGAAAGATTCGATTCTACCTGGGTGTTGTTAATTAATAACGAAGCATCGAACGAATGTTACTCGTTCTGCGTCAGTAGATTAGATGTCACCTCTAATGGTCTTAAACTGATATTTCGTGAATTTTAGAACATATTCAGATACGTCACAGTGTCTAGATTTCGTAGACTAGATCGTTACGACGACATAAATAGAAATTGCCAAGACAACTTGGCTAAAATTGGTATTGTAGCCAACGACTGCATATTAAACTGGCTTCAGGTCTCAATCATCTCTTTGACAGCATTTTTAATTCTTAAAAATAATTGCCGATAGTGCACAATGGGCGTATAGTCGGGGTTTTCTGGAAGTTGCATTTTCCGAAAACAAAAATAATCAGAAAATTATCATTCAGAAAATCCTGGCCTGTACAGGAAAGACGAAAGGAAGTTCTTCCAAAAAATTGACCGTGGAGGCCCAGCAGAAATTTTTTGGGTAATATTAGATTCAGGTCTTGAGATTTGTAGCATATTTTCAGACTACGTAGCAGCATATCCGCAATCATCAAACTTCCCAGTAATAAAATTTGTTCATCGTTTTGCACGGATCTCACAACCGCTCTGGAATCAAATAGGGGACCCGGCTTCCTTGTGTCATTGGTTCTAGTGGGGTCTGGTGTGGAGCCCAAACCCAAGCCGCCCCATATTTAGAGCAGCACTAGATTCAAATATTGAACTTGGAACAAATTTGCAGACTATATGACAGCTACACGTTTATTTCTCTACCACATGAGATACAATTTCTTAATGTTTCAATAGAAATCACGCCACAACAAGTCTTGGCTCGTACACTTGTCAAGCATGATTCTCTGATGTTGTACACCTGCCCCTCTTGTGACTGCGCCAATGGGCATGAAGACAGACACGTTATCCCGTTCACTCCGACTCGAGGCATGGGGAACGTCGTATACTCCTCCAGCATAGTCTGGGCAAAGCTCCATCCAGCCGAAGACGTTTTGAATACTATTAGAACTAAACTGTGAGTGGGCTCTTGTGCTCTGATGCACGCTTTAAAAACTTTAATTTTTACTTATTGCTGAGTGGCCAAAGGCTGTGATACAGCAAAGTATAACAGGGAATCTGTCGACAATCATCCTACCTCGAAACATTTTCATCGGTTTTGAGCGAACCCCAAGACTGGTCCCAGTCCGATTGTGGGGGGAGGCGGCCCCGTACTCCGCCGTGGCTACGCTAAAGGAAGCTGTAGTCCAGAACAACTACTGGGCAGCCTAGTTATGCCAATAGTCCCAAATGACGCCATTAGTGCCTTCTAATATTCATTTGCAGACATTTCTATAGGCCTAATTTTCGCAAAACAGTCGCTCTACCAATAAGCCTTCGTTTAAGTGGGCTTAAACGATGTATCAATGTGTCATTGTCGAACGGCTCTCGTACGGCTGTTGATGTGCCCATGTACAGGATTATTGCATTGTATTTGCTGTCGACGGCGAGCTGAAGTAAGTTCTAGATCTATTTTCCGATAACGCCGCGATAAGAGATAACTGCGTCGAGTATAGGATTTGACACGAAGACCGAAGGTTTTGGCTCATGCGGCCGATTGGCGGATGCTGTTTGTCGCAACAGGTGTTCACGGGGACTCCTCACTGTTCTCCTATGGGACGTCCCGTGACAGGCACGTGGCCGCACTTCTGAAGTAGTGTAATTACGTCCGATGTTTCTATGTACTGCCGTATAGTGCCACTGGGTTTTTCTAGGCCTTCGCGCGCTCTCTCGTCCGCTCTTCGCAAGTCGTATGCTGGAACCGTCTGTGAATCTACGCGTCAGCAGGAGGAAGGTTGCATGTCTGCCTGTCTATCTGTCTCTGTCTCTCCCTGTCAGCCGCACACTGTCTCCAGTTTTCTCGTCGATTGTAGTCTGCTTTTCTGTCCGTTCTGTCGCCTGCGATTTATGATGCATCGTCCACATGTAGACCCGCAAAAGCGCTTTTCTCGTAATGACCAATTCTCAGCAATTATACCCAATTCGTTGCTTTGGCAACCAGAGACGACGACAGAAGAAGAACGGTCAAATTTCCGTTCCGACTGTTGGCTCCTCTCAGGACGAAATCGCAGCAGCTGCAGCAGCAGCAGCAGCAACAACAACAACAACCTGATTGGAAAATGCATATGCTACCTGCATTTGCACGCACGCGATAACATGATTTTATAGTTCACAGCAGATCGAACGACATCAACATTTCCTATTCACTCGAAAACATTTCCCCTTCGTTCAAAAGAGTGAGGACGAGTTTAAAAATTAATCTGGTCCTTATTTTTCAATGCAGAAGCAGCAGCCTGTTTTTGCGACTGGTGCATAAAACTCGGCAACCGCTGAATTTTCGAAAAGACATTAATATTTTACAGCACACTGTTTAACGGCAACGCATTTGCGCTGAACATTCCGTGTCATGCGCGGCAGGGCCATAAGTTTAAGAGGATTCCTTCCCTCTGGCGTCTGTCTCAGCAGTTCGCGCACCTGAGCCTAATTTCCGTTGGTCAGGTTTTCATTTACCGTCGTCCGTCTGCGTGGACCGACTTAGAAGACATATCAGATCGTGCAGTTCTGCTGCTGCTGCTGCTTCTGTGCCGTGCGATCCGTCGTTAACTTCTCATAGAGTTTTTGCGAAGCGCGCGGATCGCTTTACGGCCGTGTTTGCGAAAATGAGAATAATTTTTGAATAATTGCTGCGAGTCGTCAGATCAACCTCAAAGTTTATCCGGTTGGACATGGGTGGGTGGGGACTAATCCGCGTCTTCGTCGCAGTTTTTATCGGCCGTTAGCGGGTAAAGCGATAGTCGACACGAAATCCCATTCTGTACGTCACTTCGATCGCAACGTACGCCCGAAGGACAGAACTGAATCTCTGACGGAAGAGAATCATTTCGTCTCATGTCTTTACGATTAGTGGCCACTGGGGATAGTTGAAATAAACATCGGATCGGATCTGCTGCTGCTGCTGCAGCTGCAGTCGTTGTCTTCCATGTCGATTAAAAAGAAGCCTAGACGACGACGTTTGAGTCAGCGAGCGGCGGCAAGTTAGTTACTCGCCGGAGGCGGCAACAGGCGGCGCCACTCCACCGGACCACGGCGGCGGCGGCTGTTCTGGCCCACGATGCTTATATATATATATACACTGTATGCGCCTCCAGAAGGGGGAATAATAATTGTATCCGCGTAATGCGCAATGAATAATCAATTTCCATCGAGTGAAAACGAGACCGATCGAGAAAGATTTATCTGCGTCGTCGTCATCGTCATCGTCTGCTAGTCGAATACGATGCACAGTGCTATCCGCGGTTCTCTCCGCATTGAGTCCACTCTCTCCGAGACTCGGACGAAGAAGAATTCTCGAATTCTGTAAGTTTTCTTACTCAAACTGCAGTATAATGACGCTTCAGTTCTAAATAAAAACATCAGATTTATAGGTTTCAATCATGACTGAGGGATTTGAATTATGTTTGATGAATGATGATTTTGTTGATTCTATAGTGGTAATCTTAGAAATTTTTGAAACACGTCTAGTAAGCTTATATTGCTGTACATCGGCGTAAACTTGTATAAAAAAGTGGGGGTCCCTGCCCCTATGCCTTCCCATTCCCTATGGTAGCCTCTCAAAAAGTGCGAGGAGGTTTGAACCTAGAAAAACCTAATAGAAGTTTACGGATGTGTAATTGTGTATCTGTGTATTTATCGAAAAATGACTTGGCATTCGGGCTGAAGATATCAGATTGAGTGGTGGGCCACAGGGTTCAATTCTTGTACTTCATTACTTCGCTTTCTAATGCATGCATTCATATTTATAAGTATATGTATATTTATTTATTTATTTATAAGTGTATATATGGGTATACTATCAAAACTATCTAAGTTTGCTGATGACGCAAAGTTGCACAAAAATTGGTAGTGAACTGGATGCAAGGATGTCTGATAAAATCTTAAAAGATATGCTCAATGGTCAGAGAATATTGACGAATGCTAATTAATGTTAAACATTTACTGTGCAATGCACATCTGAAGATTAAAGAATATAAAAGATTAAAGAATATAAAAACAGGAGTGAAATGCAGTGGGGTAGGTCTAAGCAACTTGAAGTTTGCAGACGATGTCAGCCTGATGAGTGAAAATATTCAAGATCTACAAACTATCACTATAATGAAGTAAATGATACAAGCAAACAATTTGGCCTGAAAATTAATAATGAAAAAACAAAAGTTATGGCTGTTTCGAAGGATGGCAACGATGAAGTAGAAATCATACTGAATGGACAAATATTGGAAAAAATTGAAACATTCAAGTACGTAGGGGGAATACTCAAGAGCGACGGAAACACACAGAGGACGTGAAAATGAAAATAAAAACAGGATTACAAACAATGGGAAGAATGAGAACACTATGGAGGAACAAAAGCTTAACAATGAATACAAAACTGAA
Organism: Metaphire vulgaris; assembly: GCA_018105865.1. Classification (NCBI taxonomy): domain Eukaryota; kingdom Metazoa; phylum Annelida; class Clitellata; order Crassiclitellata; family Megascolecidae; genus Metaphire; species Metaphire vulgaris. The sequence continues at coordinate 11,916,077 of CM030832.1, forward strand.
ATTGTACAATACATTAGTAATACTTCAAATTTTATATGGATCGGGAACTTGGATAATAAAAATATCAGACGAAAAAAGTTTAATGGTTGCAGAGATGAGCTGTCTAAGCAAAATAATAAGAGTCAGCAGATATAAAAAATTGCGAAATAAAGACATCTGCAGGCAACAGACAGGAGCCACAGAAACAATTATCGATAAAGTGCGCAAAAGGAGATTAAATTGGTTTCGACAAGTTAAAAGAATGGACAACAATAGATGGGCCTACAAAGCACTGCATACGCACAAAGTAGAAGGAGACAGAGGGAGAGGAATACCGAGAAAAAGATGGATGGATAACATCAAGGAAGATCTGGAAGCAAAGAACATGTCGATTGTTGAAGGATCCAGATTAGCGCAAGATCGAGCGAAGTGGAAATGTTTCGTATCTAACTATTGCCGCCATGCAGGCAGAAAGTGAAGAAGAAGAAGAAGATGATGATGATGATGATAATGATGATGATGATGATGATTCACATCTGAAGACAGGAAGATAATCATGAATAGGAATTGTTTGGAAAGATTTAAAAATGTATAACCGAAGCTAGAGATTTAGGTGTCATCAAGAATTCAAGATTCAACCGTACTTTAAGTCCTTTGGAAAAATAATAATACACTGTACGCATAATACGTACGGTCGAATCTTGGGTGTCATGCATAGGCCCCCAGTAGTTTAAAAGCATCTATTCTGGGGCAGTGAAAAGGGCAACGAAATCTAAGAATAATCAAGAGAGCTGTTGTAAATTAAGACAACGAAATAGGCATGAAATTATGTAAAACAATGGTACGTCCAAACACGTCCTGATTTGTTTATTAAGTGCCTTAAGACGCATATGTTTAATATCTCTTATAGTGTTCATTGTTAAGCGCTTTTGACTTTAGTCTTCACTATGCTTACTGCGCTCTATAAATTGTCTTAGTAATAATAATAATAATAATAATAATAATAATAATAATAATAATAATAATAATAATAATAATTGCATTCAGACTTTGGATCCATTTTGTCATAATAATTATAAGACATTTTGTCATGTAAGATTTTTGAAAGAGTTCAACGCAGAACAACCAAAATGATCAAAGGACGACAAAAGAAAAACTATGAAGACAGAAAGAAAGACTAAAGAATTGTGGACTGACATCTTTAGAGAGAAGGCCAGTAGAAGGAAATCTAAAATCAGGATATTGATTAACAAAGCAGAAGTGCTATATGAGGGATTTTTAAGCAGTACGGCATACTCGAGGACATGCCAGACAGTTGTTAAGAACCAAGTTCGGAGGTAAAATATTTCGTTAGTGCTAGAGTAATAGACTGCGCTGAACTTTCAAGCGAAGAAATCAATTCGAGCAGAAATTTAGCGCAAGAATTCCATTTGAAACGATTGTAATAGAATGATCGTAAGAAGAAAAGATAAGTGGGTTTTGTTTAGATATTTACGAAATAAGATCTGCCTTTTAAAAATGTACTTGTCTTTGGCATTCGCCAACACCACAGCGCTATAAGTCTTATAATAACAATAATATTACCAATGGTAATGACTATAATAATATTGATAATAGTAGACTGGTTCTTTGAGAGAGAGAGAGAGAGAGAGAGAGAGAGAGAGAAGTATATGAAACAAAAGATTATATGAATTTGTCTATTTATTTCACGGACTAACTTGAGAGTTTTATTTAATTAATTGCGCGAAAATCATCTGCACATTTGCGTGAAAATCTTGTTAAGCGATGTATAACACTGTTCTTGATATTCTAATTATCGTAAAAGCAAGACGATTCATTTCCGGAATTGAATTTTTTACGACAGAGATTCTAGACCCATTTCTTCCCGCCGCTGATCGTAACTACTACTACTACTACTACTACTACTACTACTACTACTACTACTACTACTACTACTACTACTGTAGCAGACGATAGTCTGAGAAACAGATGGAGAACGAAACGACGACGACTACGGCTGTGGCCCTATTGAGCCAGTCAACCGTATCCGAAGACGACCTGGCCACGGTCGAGCGAATGTGCAGCAATCTGCTTCGTGTCTTCATCAATTCGCTCTTCGCTGGCGCTCTCTGCCTGTTCGGTTTCATCGGCAACAGCCTGTCGTACTTCGTTCTCGGCCGAGACCAGGAGATGCTGCCGGTCGCCCGGCTTCTGCTGCGCTCTCTGGCCGTCGCCGACAACACCTTTCTGCTGCTCTATTTCATCCAGTTCTCCGTCAACGAACTGATCACGTACACCGGGATGGAAAGGGCGGTCGTGTGGCTGTACGTTCGCCTGGCCACCTACCCGCTGCTCTTCGTCGGTCAGACGGCCACCATTTGGTTCACGGTACTCATAGCGGCGACGAGGTACGTGATAGTCTGCCATCCCACCTGGGGGACGCTCTACTGCTCTCTGGAAACAACACGCAGAGGCGTTATTGCCATAGTCGTATTCTCGATTGCCTACAACGCTCCGCGGTACTTCGAGACCAGAGTGCAGACAGAGCGAGGTCCGGACGGTGAGGTATTATACTATCTGAACCATACGGAGCTCGGTGGAAATGCCGTCTACAACTTCATCTACATGGACGTTCTCTACTACGTCTTCGGTTTTGTTCTTCCGCTTCTGTTGCTGTCGTTCTTCAACATCCAGCTGATAGTGTCCTATCGAAACTTCCGTCGGAAACGCGCTGCGCTGCGCACGCGCGCCCGGACGACGACGGAGGACAACGCCGAGCAGAACGTGACGCTGATCATGATCGTCGTCATCCTGGTCTTCATGCTGTGCAACGCCCCGGCGAAGATCGTCCAGATAGTGCTTACCTACCGCATCCAGCCGTGCATGACCGCGGGGTTTTTCGCGCGCGAGATCAGCATCGTTCTCGAAGTGCTGAGCTCGTCGGTGAACTTTATCGTCTACTGCGTCTGCCTGAAACGGTTTCAAGACCTTCTGCCGTGCGTCGTTGGCGGTCGCCCGGTCAAGACGCGAGAGGAGCTCCAGATGATGGTCACCGCGTCGACGACCTCCGGAAAGGCAGACGACAGCAGAACGGCCTCCGTCATACACGTGATGTGACGTCATTCTTGCGCGTGAATAATAATAATAATTATTATTTATTAATTGAAGAATTTCTAATATTAATCGTTGGTAATTGAAACGATTCTCGATGCTGAATTGAATATTAACGTCGCCAGAAATGAATGATCGCTAATAATTGATTTTGATCAAATATACGTTAGCCGATTTGTCGCAGTAAATAAATAAATAATTAATTAATCGAAGCCAGTTCTACTAATCAAAAATTGCTGCAACTGCATTTGCCCACGTGATCTACTAACGCGCGTCATATCTTCATCTTGCTAAGAAACGCTGTGCCATTTATAGCATAACATCTTAACGCTAACGGTATAGGCTCAGATCTAAGCAACTCTCATTCTTCTGGATGTTTGAATATGACGCTGTCCTATGCTATGTTGAAACGCAAAATTCATATTGGTGTAGTACTATGTCTTGTACTAAATGCCTGATTTATCTGGTCGAACGACACCCTTCAGTAGAGTCGAAAGAGGGATTAGTTTTAAGCCATTCATCCAGGGTTATTTCTAGGATTATCAATTTGGGGTTGTTGGTATATTCTGGGTCCCCTGCAGAAAAAGTCTGACAAGCAAAAAAGGTCATCCGGCTCTCAGATTCGGGAGTGTCGGTCTCAGATTGGGGTGGGTGTCGGGGGTGTTAGAGGGGTTGGAAAAATATCCCTGCATTCGTCCCTCCACTAAATATTCGACGTTTCCGGACAGTGGCTATTATGACCCCGGACTTATGCGAAAAATCTAAATCCACCAGCACCACCGTCGTCAAGCAGCGAGGTATTTGATTAGCTGTGATGCGTCGTGGTGTCTGAACAGGAAGATGCGTTGGAGGGTGGGGTGGGGGAGAGTGGAGCAGATGGTTTAGAATAGCAAACCATTGGGGAGGAGGAGAGCAGCGGAAATCCTTGCCCAATTATCCTCTCCATCTATCCCGATCGTCTTCTCTGTGACGGCGCAATGGAACCATTCAAACCATTGGAAGATAATAGCGGCGTCAGCACAGACGCCCTTCCACGCCGCGACCGGCGGCAGTTAGGGGTGGGTGAGGTGTAGGTGCATGGACCCAAAGGTCATTGTCAAAAAGCCATTTCGAGTTTCGAGGACATCGACGGCTGGAAGTTTTTTGCATGTCACGTGTCCACATTATTCCGATTTTCGAAAGGAAGTGACCAATGCCGCCATGTCCCCCGATGACGAACAAATTGTGCAGCAATCATCGGATACTCCTGAACAAGACTCGAGGAGAAATGACGCAGGAAAGAACGTGTCGGTGAATTTCTGTCGGATACAAGAGAAGCTAGTTTCTCTAATACTTGATTTCAACGAACAAACGAAGACATCGATAATACGATGTAAGTTTCCTGATGGCAATATTCAGGCGACCTCTCGACGGGTGACAATAACGTTACTTATTAAGTAACACTTTGTAGCTAGTTATACTGTATCAGTTGCACAACGTTACACTAATTGGCCATCTGTGCTTCCTGTGTCACGGAATGTTTTTTCCGCGAGCAATCTAAGCGCTTCAGTGGTTCAGCTCGAATAAAAAGGTTGAAAACCACTGTGCCAATGTACAGTATTCTGGAAAGTAAATTTAGCTTCCGTGCAGCATGCAGTTATTCTGCCAGATGGTCTATGATATTCTTAGGACAGATTTTCTTCTACCTGTGATTTATTAGGCAAAACTTCGTTGATGTAATCTTTAAAGAGTAATGCGAATGAGTTAAAAGACAGCTTCCATTAATCTGGAACACATGTTCTTCGCTGTGTAGGCCTATGTCGTATTTTAGAAACCATTTTTAATCAAATAGAGGTTTCTAAAAATCATGCTTGAAAAACTCGTCTAAATATAATGCTTTCACACGTTTAATCAGCTTCTCTTGCAGCGGCGGCGGCGGCGACGGCGACGGCGGCAAAGCTGACGAGAAATTACACGGCGGACATCTGGCCGTCAATTTTGAACCACGGATGTGAGATTACAACCTACATCACATTTGAAACGGCAATTTGAAAGAGTGTATTCACGTATTTTTCATGCCCTTAAGACTTGGTTCCCGAGGGACTTTTAACCTCGGTACTTAGTGTCCGGAGACCTAAGACAAAATTATGACAAAAAGCAAAAACAGTCCTGTATATATAGGCTATATCATATATATATATATATATATATATATATATATATATATATATATATATTATCATATACATACATGCATACATACATGCATACATATAATATGCACGCAGAGTGGTAGGTCAAATGGGTAAATAGGGTTGACGAGGGCAATAGATGGAAAGCGCTGTTCCGATTTTCATTATGAATGTCTTTGAAATCCATATAATAGCCCCAAGATGTTTCTTTGACTAGTCAAATTTTATTGTGATATACACTGTACCTCTGAACTTATTTTGCCCTATCTGAGGCGAGAGAGGGAGGTCGTGGGTTGTCAAATTTTGCAAGCATTTCACTGCCCCACACCATAATTTGTGTACCGTATACGCAGTCATGGTCTCCCTTACTTAATGTCTTGAAAGTCTTCGTTTGGCGAGCCGATGTTTCCTTCGATAGTAAACTTTTAATCTGAATATATTTTAATCCGATTCTCTTCGTGGATCGTAGCTGTCAAACCTTGGTGGCATGCTTCACTGCACACCATTGTCATTGGCGTTAATTGGACATTAGTTTGTCTTGTTCAGCGTTTAGTTTCAATGTATTCGGATGACAACACGTTTTCTTGTTGCCATCCTTTTTATCAACATCAGAGGTCGACGATTTGGATGCGCGGAATAGCGTTGGAAAGAACAGAAGGATTAGTTTGCTGTTGGCGAAGTCCACAGGACTTAGGTCCTGTTATTTAGTAGTACAACAAAAATTGCGACTGCGAGAAAAAACGCGGGTATACAGGCGAGCCTCCGTATGTTTCTTTCGCGACTGAAGATATTCGAAGCGTAATGAGGCCACAAAACAGTGAAGCGCCAAACGAGCGCTGAGATTAGGAACAGTTTTGAGAAGTGCTTTTTTCTTGGAAAAAAGGTTTGGGAACTCATATCCTTTTTACTCTTGAACAAAAACGGGTGTGGGAACGCCGTAACTATACGTTCCCAAACGGATTATTACATATCCATAATTCTATAATTATGCAATCTGGCAAAAAGGTATGGGAACGCCGTTCCCGTGCGTTTTCACTGAAAAAGCCCTGGTTTTGGTAATGGAGCTGTTCAAGCAGTTTCGTGGAGAAACTTCTTTAGCGCGTTTATCAGTAAGAAAACGGCGCCGAATTAATTGGAAAGATTTCCTTAATTAATTGAAGACTTGGATTTGTCTGAGACAGAGATTTAAAATAATATAAGTGCGGCCGTCTAAATTTTAATTTCTCTCTTCATTTTCATCCGATGCGTGCTTCGCCAGATTCCATTTACTGCACACCTCCATTATCTGGTTCATTTGCGGACCATAATGACTAGGCTGTTAGGACCTGAAGAAATATGCATGGCTGGTTACCTCAACTGGAAATAACAGGTAAAATGCGCTACAAAACCTCTTGACTACGTTTGACGCAAGATCTATGTGACACACAGAACAGTACAGATGAGTGAGATGACCTTATTTGAGTTCGTGCTTTATGTTTGCTCGTCTTACGAGCATCGTGACGACTTGCCAAGTTTTTATTGAAGTGTTGTCAACAACCGATTTCACGCCTAATTCTGTATTCAGTTCACTTTGACAGTCTAATGACGCGACTACACGATAATCATATTAGCGCCATCATCTGTCACTCCACGAACGCTTTTAAAGCCGCTATCGCTTCATCAGTCACCGTCGATCGTCAATCAACCATCGTCATTCATCTGCCATTGCTTTAATTATTAGTTCGCGACTGTTCATCGTCGAATTCAACGAAAGCAACACACTTATTACTCAACTTTCACGTAGTGGCAGCTAAATCGGACATTTTGAAATGGCGTGGTTAATACCAGTGGCGTAGCCACGGGGACACGGGTGGGCCTCTTGCCTCTATTCTAACTGGGACCAGTCGTGAGATTCGCGCAAGACCGGGGGAGGGTTAGGTAGGATAGGAGATTGAGGAGGATGCAGGAAAGTTGGCAAGGCTTCGCAGGATGACGTTGGTTGAGATCGTCAAGACTTTTTTGTTCAAAAATGTCGATGTGCCCCTCATCTCGGAAGCCCCCTATTCCGGAATCCTGGCTACGCTACATCTAAAGGCCAACACGCAGGCGGTGTTGGGGGGGGGGGCACTTAGCCACTCAAATCCATGTCTGCCACCACGATCAGTGCCACTGTTTCAATAATTAGTGCACCGACACCTTTGTTTGAGTCCATAAGTTATTTATTATTATTTTATTATTATTAGCGTTATTATTATTATTATTATTATTATTTATAATATTAAGATCCTTGCTCTGTTTGTCCAGTTTGTCTGTTGCCTTCAAGCGTTCTGATTGGTCACCAATCGACTTTGCGAAATCGAATTGCGTAACCTCTGTCCTGGGCTGTGCACTAGGCTGTTGCCATTGACAACCATTGTCTATTGTTTAATCAAAACTGTGTAACAATCGAATTGCGTAACCTCTGTCCTGGACTGTGCACGAGACTGTTGCCATTGACAACCATTGTCTATTAATCAACGGAGCGTTCGAAGCGTCTTAATTGCCGCTCAACTACGGAAATCTACCGCAATTTGACGCAAACTTGCAACGTCATGCCCTATAGATTAACAAACCCCTCCCCTCTCCCACCCTCTTTTCCTCCCATCCCTATCCCAACCCCTTCCTCCCCCTCCCAACCCCAAACCCTCTCCCAACCCCCTTCCTCCACCCCTCTTCCCAGCCCCTTCCCCTCCCAACCCTCTTCCAACCCCATCCCTCCACCCCTCTCCCCATCTTTCTTCCACCCCCTCTTCCCATTCATCTCCCAACCAACCATCTCTTTTGTTGAGCTTGGCTGTGTGCCTTCGGAATATACCCCCCACCCTTCCCCTCCCGAAATCTACCGCAATTTCACGCAAATGTGCAACGTCATGCCCTATAGATTAACATTATGAGATTTTTGCATAGCTACGTAAATTTACCGCATTTTTAGGCAAATGTGCAACGTCATGCCCTATAGATTATTATTATGGCGACGCGAAGCGTACGGTCACGCGAAGCGTTTGACGAAGCGTACGTTGCAGCGTCATAGTGTGTAGGCCTACAACTCGCGAAGCGAACGGCGACGCGAAGCGAACGGCCACGCGAAGCGTTTGACGAAGCGTACGTTGCAGCGTCATAGTGTGTAGGCCTACAACTCGCGAAGCGAACGGCGACGCGAAGCGAACGGCCACGCGAAGCGTTTGACGAAGCGTACGTTGCAGCGTCATAGTGTGTAGGCCTACAACTCGCGAAGCGAACGGCGACGCGAAGCGAACGGCCACGCGAAGCGTTTGACGAAGCGTACGTTGCAGCGTCATAGTGTGTAGGCCTACAACTCGCGAAGCGAACGGCGACGCGAAGCGAACGGCCACGCGAAGCGTTTGACGAAGCGTACGTTGCAGCGTCATAGTGTGTACAACGCGCGTTTGACGAAGCGTACGTTGCAGCGTCATAGTGTGTAGGCCTACAACTCGCGAAGCGAACGGCGACGCGAAGCGAACGGCGACGCGAAGCGAACGGCCACGTGAAGCGAACGGCCACGCGAAGCGAACGGCCACGCGAAGCGAACGGCCACGCGAAGCGAACGGCCACGCGAAGCGTTTGACGAAACGTACGTTGCAGCGTCATAGTGTGTAGGCCTACAACTCGCGAAGCGAACGGTGACGCGAAGCGAACGGCGACGCGAAGCGAACGGCCACGCGAAGCGTTTGACGAAGCGTACGTTGCAGCGTCATAGTGTGTAGGCCTACAACTCGCGAAGCGAACGGCGACGCGAAGCGAACGGCGACGCGAAGCGAACGGCCACGTGAAGCGAACGGTGACGCGAAGCGAACGGCGACGCGAAGCGAACGGCCACGCCAAGCGTTTGACGAAGCGTACGTTGCAGCGTCATAGTGTGTAGGCCTACAACTCGCGAAGCGAACGGCGACGCGAAGCGAACGGCGACGCGAAGCGAACGGCCACGTGAAGCGAACGGCCACGCGAAGCGAACGGCCACGCGAAGCGAACGGCCACGCGAAGCGTTTGACGAAACGTACGTTGCAGCGTCATAGTGTGTAGGCCTACAACTCGCGAAGCGAACGGCGACGCGAAGCGAACGGCGACGCGAAGCGAACGGCGACGCGAAGCGTTTGACGAAGCGTACGTTGCAGCGTCATAGTGTGTAGGCCTACAACTCGCGAAGCGAACGGCGACGCGAAGCGAACGGCCACGCGAAGCGAACGGCCACGCGAAGCGTTTGACGAAGCGTACGTTGCAGCGTCAGAGCTTGGCTACGTGGCGTATGTACATCATTGAAACGTTGTTCAGCAGCATGAATTCAATGATTGGGTATTATCCTGCACTGCGAGCGAAGCGAGCGCGAGCGAAGCGAGCATCTTTCTAGATATTATTATTATTATTATTATTATTATTATTATTATTATTATTATAACGAGGTTTAAAGTGGTTCAGGAGGGTTTGACCTGTGCGAGAACCACTTTTCTAAAGCTGTATAAGTGTGTAAACTGTGTATGAACAACATGCATTTGTATAGTGCTGAGATCAGGATATCCATGCCGTCAGCATTTCACTAGAGTGTTCCGTCTGATTTAGGTCTCATGCCAACATTTCGTCACTTAGACCAAAAACTATTAGCAGATTAAATCTTCGGGCTAATGGCAGAGACCTGTTGGGCTCACCCTGAAAACTGTAGCCAGGGTCAAACCAGTTTAACAATCGATGTGTTGGGAAAATAGTATAATTGTGCAGACATGCAGACCAGTCGGATGTAAGGCCGCTGGCCTAACTTCCTGTTATGTTGCTCTAGAAGCCTGCTTGTTGTCCTTAAAATTAATATGCAGGCAAACACGCCAATAGTTTAGAACTAAAAAACCCATTAGAATAATAAACGGAAGAAACGACATGTTTGCTCGGTCAGCTCTGACATCCCACGCCTTCCGATAATTAGGGGCCTTTAATAGGAAGAAATGACATTTGAAATATGAACATTTTTCTTGTCTCTTTGGATTTCCAACGTTTAACGAAGGCGGGCAGAAAATCATTGAGGTATAAAAAAAGATAGGGAATAACAGCCGATTAACACCTAGGATAAACAGCCTGGATCCACCCACACGAAGTTTGGAGTCTAGTCTCATCCGAGTTTTCGCTCGCGTCACTCAGTCCCAGGGTAATGATCACAATAAAGCAAATAATACGACAGGTGAGACTATAGTTGGCGAGGTATAAATGAGCAAGCAGCTGCAACGTGATCTCTCAAAGCAATATTAAAATCTGATAAATACATGGAATGGGTTTAAAAACCAGGAAGAAAGTTTCGCTTCCAGTTCAGGCTTTAGGCTGGAAACTAATTAAACGAAGTCTCGAACCAGATCATTGATGCCTCCAACCAGCGATTGGACAAGACCACGAACTGAAATCAGCAGCAGACTGTCAATGATATTGTAGGTCTAATATTTTGGGCCTAATTAATATGCATGAGATGGAAATAAGAAGATAGGTCCTATTTGATTTTTGATAGAAGCGGATGTCAACCACTGGCGCATCCAGGATTTGGAAATAGGGGAGCACCAAGGCTTCTACAGACGGACAGTTCTGACTAGGGTGCTGGGTTGGAAAGCGCAGTCAGGTCCTCGAACGGGGTGTGGGGCAGAGCCCACCCCCCGTCGAAAAAATGCAGGGTAGGTCTAATATTAGATGCAAATTTTGAGATTTTAAGCATCTTTTCCGAGTATGTAACAGCGCTGTCCTCATCTTAGCGAGACTCAACTGTAAAGGTCGTTTGGACGCAAAATTTGAACGTCATCTTTTGGCGTAAAATATTCATTCGTCTATTTTCTTGCGAGCAGAGCACGATTAAGTAAATCGTAGTCAAAGTACATACGGAGTAGTCTATGGACCACCGAGCAGTCGGCCTGTACGTCTCGACTGCTCCTAATTTAGTTATCTGATCAAGCAGTACTCGATGTAATCGACCGGTATTTTTATCGCTACAGATTTTGTATTTTATTCAGAAGTCCATTCGCCACTCTTTGATATTTCCAAGCCGATGCCTGCGGCGAACAGAAGTTAATATTCTGTTGGACACAGGAGAAGCTTTGACAAGAAAAAAAACTGTTTTCTCTGAATTGGTATCCTTAGTAACGCGAATCAAAAGTCCGAAACCCGTATTTGTGCCATCTGATTAAATAAATACCTTCATTAACAATTGCGCTCGACGTTCAACAAGCAATCTGTGAAGAAAGTTAGAATTCTGTATAATCATTGAGAGATGTAAAGCATATAAATTGATGACGATGTCAATGACACGCGTCAGGATCATCAAAGTAGCCCCCCACCCTATTGCTTGCTAGATCAGTCCTAGTTGTCCTGTCCAAAGTAGCCCCCTCCCCTATTGCTTGCTAAATCTGTCATATTAGATTCAGAGGTTCTCATGCCCATTTCTCTATATTTTAAGCGGTGGTGGTTTTTAGAACTCTTGGTGGGGGATGCAATGAATTTCTAGGAAGTTGGTGGGGGTTGCAATGATTTCTAATTAGTTCCCGCTGTAGATTTGATTTCTAAAATATAATGTTCAGAAATGTGACAGTGTATAAAAGCCTAGTTGTACAAAGTCATAGTGCAAAAAAATTGAATGTTCTCTTGCTGGAAGTGAATTTGTCGATGACGTTTTCTATAGATGTGTCCATATCCTGTGGATATATATATATATATATATAAAGGCTAATCCGTTTAGACGATCATCTTCCATTGAAGACGCATTTGTGGTGGGCCGGTGGGGGGAGGGTGCATCCCCAGTCATCACCAACGTGGAACCGCTCCTTAGGCGAAATAAATTCTTCACGCTGTCACTAATTATATTTGCCTCGAATACAAAGATATAAAAAGTTTTATTGCTAAATATTGTCCCTAAAAATCGCATTTTACTTCTTAATTATATTTCTCGATTATATAACTTGTAAAGAATGATTACAATGGCAGTCTAGAAGAGCGGTTAGGGCTCGTAGGCAAAGCTAAACACACGAATTGAAAGTCAACGGAAACGTAATGATGTCGGATTATCGCGCGGAAAATCTGAAAAGATAAAACAGTGCAGTTAGCGTGAAAGTTCCCTGAAAAAGCACATTGTTTTTTTTTATCATCCATACGAATGCAATGCAACAGAGCAGTCTTATAGCGCCTACTCAGAATGACCACACTTACGCGTTCCATACGGGACTACGACTATACTAAGACCTTCTGAGAAAGAACGAGAAGTTTGAAGGCGATTTAGAAAAGGTACCGTGGATTCGGCTTTCTAAGCCTAGTTAAGCTCAGGTATATATAGAGTGCTTTCCAGCGTGCATATTAAGTGGTTTTGATAATAAAACGAGAGAAACAAAGCGTTTAGAATAGAACTGAAAATCTTCTTTCGTCTATTGTATATCAAAGACTTACACTGATTTGTAGTCTATGCTTCTAGACGACTGTAGCTCGCGCCCTTTCTCTTTTGGTAGCACTGATAGGCGAAAAAGACGATGGCGACCAAACCAAGCACGAGAAGAATTCCCCCAAAGAACGAGGCGACGTCAAACTTTCGTCCATTGGTCATTGGCGCTTTTTTTGTTGACGTCATACCTGAAGCTGCAAAGAATTCAGAATTCTATTGTTCGAGTCATCACGGAAACTCGTAAGCATCGACATATCAAAACCGTTCTTCCAAAGTTAGACTGGGAATTGCATTCGATACTGATCTCCTGGTTAATAAAATATTGCAGCCTGGCCAATCGGCAACCGCGATATTTGAAATCTATGCTAGATCAACCAAAACATTCTCGTTCAACAAGACTCGCTAATTCAATGCTAACTGTAATTAGAACCAGCACTGAAATTATTGGTCAGATAGCTTTTTCTGTTGCAGGCCCAAAATTATTTGTAAATAACCATTGCAGTGCAAAATCATCTCTCACTATACAGTGCAATATCCTCTATTACTATTACAGTGCAATATCCTCTATTACTATTACAGTGCAATATCCTCTATTACTATTACAGTGCAACCTCTATTACTATTACACTGCAATATCCTCTATTACTATTACAGTGCAATATCCTCTATTACTATTACAGTGCAACCTCTATTACTATTATACTGCAATATCCTCTATTACTATTACAGTGCAATATCCTCTATTACTATTACAGTGCAACCTCTATTACTATTACACTGCAATATCCTCTATTACTATTACAGTGCAATATCCTCTATTACTATTACAGTGCAATATCCTCTATCACTATTACAGTGCAAATATCCTCCATATCCACTATAACACGTGGCACGTTGGCTTTAAAATCTCCATACTAATCTATATTCATCTCGATGTCTATTTCCGCTATTCCTTTTCATAATTAGCCTCTACGAGTCTACGTGATGGTCACTTTTACTCTTATGACAAACAAATGCGGATCTCATCAATCAGTTAATTTACTGGCACTAGTGCTTTTGTCTGGATATTGATGTATGAAGAAGAAATCAACTATTTATGATTCACAAGCGTTCTAACAACCAAAAGACTACTCGACCCAATACTGCCTAATTCCTAATTGCTTTGCAATTAGGAATATTAGGCACTATTAGTCATTATAATGATTACAGCAGTGTTAGGAATTCCTAATTGCTTTGCAATTAGGGCGACTGTGCTGGTAATTTTCGATAGACGATTAATTAACTACGTTATAACTTCGCCGTTACGCTCTTAGCGGGTCTAATTATATTTAGTACGCTGTAGCAGAGGTACCAATGCCATCTAGTACGGCAGTGCATCACACGGGACCTACATTGCGGTACGCCATAACTAACTATACAGTATGTAGTGTACCAATCAATGTCGACATGTCAACTTATATAGCGCTATAATCAAGGCAGGCTTAGTCAAAAGCGCTTTACACATTGCCAGTGGCGTCGCTAGGGTTGGTGTCACCCAGTGCGGTAAAATCGTGGTGTCACCCATTTAGACCTTCTCAAATGCCGTGACAAGCAAAAAAGTCATACTTAAAATTTATCTATTTTTCCTTTTCAGATACCTCGTGACAAGCAAAAAAGGTCATCTTTGTTTGGTGTCACCCCTCTAGGTGGTGTCACCCGGTGCGGTCCGCGCCCCCTCGCGACGCCACTGCACATTGCACTTAAACGAGATCCTAAATAAGTGCGTGTGCGTCTTTAGTCTCGTTGCGAATGAATCGGGTTTTGTTTCTTTAGTTATATTGTCTGACAGCAAGTTCCAGAGGATGGGATTCCCCGAGTGACGGATCTTTTATCAAATTTTGCCTTCTTGGACAGGGGAGGAACAGCCAGTTCGACACCCCCGATTTCTAGATCAGAGCAGCTGAAGGCGCCGTTCTGTAGGAATGGGCCTATGGACAAGTTCGGCTCAATAGTCCGGATAGGCGGGGTCATTAAGTGCACGAAATGTGATCCAGCATCGTTTGTAGGCGATGCGCTCCAGAACACGCAGCCAGTGGAGCTTGTCTTTGAAGCAAGGGGGTGACGTGGTCACCCCATCGAGCTCCGTAGATCATGCGAGCGGACGCATTTAGGACCGTCTGCAGGCGGATGTCAGTTGTACATCGGAAAGGCCAAGGAGGATGCTGCTGCAGTAGTACAGTCTACCTTTGTGAGAACTGCCTTCACTGGAAGGTGCCGACGAATCGCCCTGATCCGCCGAAGCTGGTGATGGAAAGACGCACGAGTGACATTTCTGATGTTACATAACATAAGCGCCTCATCAACGAGTAGTACACCAAGGAGGTGCACTTTAGTAGGCGGGACAATGAGAGCGTCATGATCTATTAGGAACGGTGTCTGGCTGATCAAATACCTCCTCCTGGGGGGGTCACGATCCACTGGAATTCAGTCTTACCAGGGTTTAAGGCTATAAGCGGTTAACTTCGGTCCATAGTTTAATCATAGTTATGCAGCTGCTAACGCAGACGCGTAGTCGATCCATGTCTGTAGGGAGGCACGAGGAGCGCTATCTGCACATCGTCGGCGTAGGAATTAAAACCCAATTACAACTTATAAAAAATAACCTAATTATAACCGAGTCAGTTATAACGAAGTTCTACTGTACGTAATTACAGCGTCGAATGAGTGCTGCCTGTAGTTCCCTGTACAGTAGCTACAGGCGAATCTCAGATAAGTAATTAGCCAAGGCACTTGGGTTGCAGGATATTGTTCAGCTGTTCTCGTTTCGAATCCGATTACGAATAATGTCATTGAATTAAATGCTAATTGAAATCTGGGAAGCTCAACCCGAAGCATAAAATCTCTTAAACTCAGTCGCGCAGTAACCAATCCCGCCAAATTCTGTCGAATTTCTTAGGTCAGCATGTCTTGTAACTTCGTAAGCAACGTTTTATTTCACGCAGCAGAAGACCTCTGCATTTTTACTAGACAAAATGGTGCCAGAATGCATCTTTGTGTCCGATTTGATGCATGCATTTCTTATTAATGTACCACTATACTATTAGGCCCTACAGCACGCCCTGGTTTAAATTATATTTAAAACGCACGTTGATCTAAAGTCGGCTAAAACATAAAAAGCCACACAAAACGATGCACTTACTATGCGCCGAGGTATGTCCAGCTGTTGACTGACGGTGATCTGTTGTCTCACTCGTTACATTGCCTGCGGCGCCTTTCGTTGTAGGAGAAGCAGTTGCTGCAGATCCAGTGATTCTAGTTATTGACGTCTGGTCAGCAGTTGTTGCACTTGTTTCATGCGTTCCTTTAGTTCCTCCAGTTGTTGTTTTTCCAGTAGTTGTTGCTTCAGTAGTTATTATGTCAGCAGTTGTTTCCCTAGCAGTTGTTGCACTTGTTTCGTGCGTTCCTTTAGTTTCTCCAGTTGTTGTTGTTCCAGCAGTCGTTACTTCAGCAGTTGTTGTTGCATTAGGAGACGCAGACTCATTACCAGCAGCTGGTCCATCATTGTCTACACGCAGTGAACGTCATGGCTTTATTATTATTATTAGCTAGACGATTTCTATAGCGCAATAAGCATGGCAAAAGTGGCCAAAGACAAGAGCGCTTTACAAAACTACGAATATCCGATGGTGAATAAGTAAGTCTTAAGATTACGTAGAAAATTCCAAGAGAGTCAGAGTTTGTGACAAAGTCCGGTAGTGAGTTCCACAGTCCTGGATTGCCCCGTGTAATTGCTTTATTATATTTATTATAATATAACCTACACGTTGGCAGAAGTTTGATGAGACAGGGGACGAGGCAGAGATTTTTCTACACTTCCCAACGGGATGTTATACCCCGGTCGGTGGCAGACACCCCTGCTTGTACACCCCTTACCAGGGTGGTGCTGGCTGTCACCAAAAACAGACTGGTGTTAAAACTATTCATTTCCAATTCTAAAGGGGGAAATTCACCTCTGGAAATTGAAACGTGAGCCACTATAACTTTTAATAAGCATAGCATGAGTAGGTCATTCTGTCGTCATTATGACATAACCTATCACAGTTGAGTAATTCAATAGAAAAGTGGACTTAATATCACAAATCAACCGCAGTATATTATGCGTTACGTTGTCACAACGCTGAGAGTATCTGCTGACACTTGCGCGCAGCTGACGTGCCGCGTGGCCTGGAGTGATAATATTCTTAGTTCTAAGTTTGTTCTCTAAAATTTTATCTCTGAGAGCAATAATAATTATTGTTCGCAGAATAAGTAAGTAGGCCTATAATGATTTTCGTACGGTTTAATCTAACGCTTCATAGACCAATTATTGGGAAAATCACGTCATTGTTAGACTATAGGCCTACAGTATAATGATATCGGTAACATTGTTGTATCACATTGTTAGACTATGCAGTATAATCATATCATACCACTAGCTTATTATCCGCTCGAGACAACGTCTTTGCTGCCATCCTAAGTGAGAGCATGAGTGCTGCTTAATTAACAGTCGGCAAAATTCGACTGAGAGTCTTTTTCAGGGTGATCGTGAAAGGTCATCATCACTGTTAATCTCCAGGATTTCTAATATTATTGTGCTTTACTCACGTGGATCACGATTCACGATAGTCGTGGCAACTGCACAGGGGCCCGGTGGTCTTGGGGGGCGGTGGGCCGATGATGAATATGTATAATTAACAATAATATGAATAATAACAATAAAGTAGAGGGGGTCCGGCAAGCAAAAGGGGGCCCGCGTGAAAAGGTAAAAGAGGCTGACAAGCAAGAAAAGGTCGTCAAGCAATTTTATTCTGCACAGGGGCCCGGAATTTCTCTCGGCGGGCCTGCGGATGGGTGGGGGGTATCCCTTCCAAAGCCTTACATCCCCCAAATGCAAATATGTGTGTAATGCGATGACAAATTCTCACCACTCCCTTCGAAACCACACCCTCCCCCAAACTACCATAGATCCCCCATGGCAGAGAAGAGTGTATGCAACACTGCTCACTGAAGTCACTCGGATCAAACCTGGAGGGATTTCTGAAAAAGTGCACTCATGATATCGCGTTTCGAAGTCTTGCAACAGATTTTCTAACTCAATGACAACGTCAAATTTTCCAGATTTTTTCTCTGCCTGCATTATTTCTCGAAGGAAAGGTGTGTGCGTGCCCAGTCCATTTGTTTCAAATGACATGGCCCTATGGTGGCAAATGTTATTCTTCTGGCCTTGGAATTTCGAATTATTCAAACCATTGAGATGTTTGATGATATCAGCTATGAAAGAAAGCTTTGTTAGCCAAATGCGATCACACAGAATCTCAATGCCTCTGTTATTAATCGTGCAAAAGTTGAAAGTATTTCAGTTTTCAGATAAAAGAAGAGCGGAGACGCTTTCCACGAGACAGCCATCTTTTTTGGTTGCGAACAATGGGGCCTGAAAACCCGGTATCCATACCTATGATAGATTCCCTGAACTATATCGTTGTTTACAAAGGGCTTTGATAAAGTTCAAAATACATTAATAACTATTTTTGAAAACATCTCCGACACCCAAATTTTACTTGCACAAACACGTTCCTGATTGATAATACAATATTAGGGACATTTATTGTCAGCAAGCAGAAGAGCAAGACGTTGGGTACACCTCATAGAAGTGTAGCCCACATATTGTTTATACCTGACTTGTTTCAACTGAAATAAGTTTACGTTTCATTTCTAGACGTTGTCATTTTGTCTGGTGCTAGAGGACCGTACATTAATTTCATATATCCCGATATGATCGGGCCGCTAAAAGAAATCCGAGGTCCGCATGCGACCCGCTGACCCCACTTTGCCCATCCCTGCTCAAGCAGGTACCGGTATACAAACAAGCGGTCGTTGGTGGTATCCATTAGGCCAAGCCTTGCCTCCAATGAAGCCTAGCCTGAGGCCAAGAGCGTAAACGTATCCGGGTAGTTTCCTGCAACTCGTGTTCCTAAAATTCTGACGACCTTATTTGCTCAGTCCTGAAACACGTGGCAGTTGCTAGTAGTTCTAAAATACTGTTTTCAGATCATCTGACTTTGTTATCAAAGTGTCCGAACCAGACAGCATGCAACAGCTGATCTTTGGAATTCGATCATTGAACTGCCATCGACAGGTCCGTAGGAAGTGGGGATGCAGGATTGAAGAGGGTGCAACTACCCCTGGAAAAAATCATGGGGTACAGCGCACCCCTGGAAGATAAGGCTGCTGTTTTAAATTTTTTGCTTGTGAGGATTTTTAAATAGTAGAAAGAGAGATGAATTTATTTATTGAATTGAAAAGGACTAAAATAAATTTTAATATATTTTACTTGTTAAACAGATTTCAAATCTACTATGACACTTTGAGTTTCTGAGCAAATCGAGGCTTTATGCTATAGCTTTAAATTAGATCATCTTTCCATGACAAATGTTCTTCAAATATTCGATATATAATTGGAGGTGCACGGAGCTACAATTTCCGAATGCAGCTATTGTTGATGTCAATTTATGTTGAACACCTCCCCATGTCAACAATTGTCAAACTTTTTCAAACCCCTCTACCCCCATTTCATTGACATCATTAATGGACGTTCTCTAAGGACGTTCATTAATTAGTTACGTAAACAACACAATAGTACTATTGTGTTATACAGTTTTGCAATAATTATTAGGCTTAATCCTACACGGACGGTCTCGCTGTTTCTCACTCTAATACAGGGGTGCACAACCCGTGGCCCGCGGGCCACTGGTGGCCCGCCGGCAATTTTTTGTGGCCCGCGGACGTTTCCAGGATTTCAATGGAAAGTGGCCCCGAAGGCTTTAAAGTGGCCCCGAAGGTTTCCTTGCTTTCACATTAGCGCTATACTTTAAACCTTGTTATTATTATTTATTATTATTGTGCCCTTGCTGTTAAGAAATTTGCGAATTTCTGCCATCAGTTTAACAAAACATTATAAAATTCGTCCTCTGCTCTCTCACATCTGTGCAATATGGTATGTCATGGTAAGAAGCTCCAGTATCTTCTATAAATAACTTGAATTGAGAGGGCGACTTAGACCCTTGGAACGAATGGCTTCTTTTGTAGCACTAATATGAAAGCAAGAAACCCGTCGGGCCACTTTAAAGCCTTCGCGACTATTTGGAAGCACTTACTTGTGTGAACAAACATTTTCTGTAATGAAATTGAAGAAAAATGTTCTAAGGTTCAGGTTGAGTGCTCGGTATTGAAAGTTGCAACAAGTGAACTGCCACAAAATATGAATAAGATTGTTAAAGGCGCTCAGTCTCAACAACTCCATTGGCCATTTTAAAAAACGCGATTGACCTTTGCTTTTAAAATGTTATGAATTAATCATTGAACACGGTCATAGTATTTGTGATTAACAAGGCCCTAACCTTTAATTCTACATTTAAATAACAGTACTAATCATTTAAATTTCATTTGTTGTTACTGGATTGATTGTATTCATCAGAAATTCTATTAATTCAATTAGTCCTGTCGAATTAAATTTTATCCATAACCATATTAAATATTGGTGCGGGAAGTTAACAGAGTTGTAACAACGTTGGGTGATGGAGCAGGAGGTCGCGGGTTCGAGTCCCGCAGGAGCCCTAAAGGTCGACTCAGCCTTTTTCGTGGTGGCAAAATGAGGAGCAGTCAGTGGCGGCTCTAGGATTTGGCAAGTGTGGGGGCCGTTGGGGTGGCAACTTCTAATCATGGGGGGCCAACCATTTGTTGTTTAATGTATGTAGCATTAAGTATAGGTCCCAACTGGGGGGCCACTGGAGGGGCCAGCCACTCAATAGGGGGCACGGGCCCCCTGGCCCCCCCGGTGGAGCCGCCACTGGGAGCAGTGGCAAAAATCCCTGCGATAAGACAAACAGGTACGCTACGCGTATCCGTGGTATTGCACGTCTGGCTGAGGGCTATAGCAACGGAGATCAGCACCGCCATATGAGCCCGTGAGGCTCGGGAAGGACTTTTACTTTTTAATATTAGATATTGTTATTAACGGTTACTGTCAACATACCACTTCTGCATTAGAAAAAGCGCATGTGGCCCGCGGAGTCTTGGGACCGAAAAATGTGGCCCTTCGTCCTTAAAAGGTTGTGCACCCCTGCTCTAATAGAAAGGCCGCCCTAATATACGGTATCTTTGCATTAGAACGCCTAATTTATAGTTCTTTGTTATGAATACTTGCCATTATTTCATTTGTGTAGAGTCACTGTAGACTCTAGTCGGGTCCCAGTCGTCAGCAGGGCGCGATTTGTAGGAAGAAGGGGGATCCCCCCCCCCCACTGCCCAACCGGCCAACTGCATCCCCTACTGCTACATCCCCACCACTACATCCCCACTGCTACACTTCCCCAACAACTACATCTACCCCAAGCTCGACGTATCTTCCCCCCCCCCCCCCACTGCTCCAGGTCACAATCGCACCCTGGTCGTCAGGTTTTGCATCAAGAACCCTTTTATTGCACTGTCTCTGTTAGATCTCCATCAGAATTGTTGCTAGGAGTCACTTCCAAAGCTCTAAACCTATTAAACGTAAATAAGTTTACAGGACCTACTGAACAATAACAGCAACCGCATATTATACATGTGTTTATACTGTAATCTTACTCGTGTCCTGTCGGTAGCACGTCGACAGAGCCAAACAGGCGCAGAACAGCAACCAGCAACGAATTGGAATATGCATTTTGACAGTTCAACAATCTAACGACGAATTATATCGCACTAAAAACATAAGCGAATGCGTGGCTAACTTTGACAACCACGAATCAGTATTCTGAATATAATTTCGAAAAATGAGACGACAGAAGCTGCGCCTACTGTACTTCTGTCATAAGACGATGAGTAACAGGCTATATAGAGGCCCCTAGCAAGAAATTAAGAAAGCGGATGTAACTAACGTGAGAGTTCCGTGTCTAGCTATTGCCGCTAATGGCCTGGCAGAAAGCTGCTAT
This sequence comes from Metaphire vulgaris, assembly GCA_018105865.1. Taxonomy (NCBI): domain Eukaryota; kingdom Metazoa; phylum Annelida; class Clitellata; order Crassiclitellata; family Megascolecidae; genus Metaphire; species Metaphire vulgaris. Next base: position 11,937,751 of record CM030832.1, read on the forward strand.
GATAATGATAATGATAATGATAATGATAATTATTATTGTTATTATTATTATTATTATTATTATTATTATTATTATTATTATTATTATATAGCTAACGTAACGCTAATGGGTCATAGTTAACCTACATGTAAGCCCTACATAGGTTCGGACTTTTGTTTTTAATAGGTTCGCGCGATGTACGCACAAGTGTAGTAAACCTATTCATTATTAATTGTGCCTCGTTAACTATCACATTTATTTATTCAGATCTTTTTATCTTTGATTATACAAACGATTGTCTCTTGTCAGCAATTTACACACATGCATAATCAAAACTATGATAATTATAGCTTTTTATAGGCCTACAGGCCTATAATCGAGCTCAATACAATCCGATTATATATTATTATTATTATTATTATTATTATTATTATTATTATTATTATTATTATATACAATAATTGAGCTCGGAGGTGGAAAATGTGCTAAACAAAGACATACACTTGCTGGATGAGTACTTTACGAAATGGCGACTGCAGCCTAGCATTAATAAAATTGTATCTAGTATTTTCCATCTTCATAATGCAAAGTGCAAAGGCTAAGCAAGAACTCAATATTTTCCCTAAAGGTCATCGTGTTAGAAATGACCCAAACCCTGTCTATTTAGGGGTCACACTTGACAGAACTCTGTCCTACCGCCAGCATCTGGAAAAGACGGCAGCAAAAGTCAATACTCGTACAAATCTCCTAAATAAACTGGCAGGCACAAGCTGGGGCAGTGCTCGGACACTACGTACATCCTCACTTGATCTGTGCTATTCCCACAGCAGAGTACTATGCCCCAATCTGGTATAAATCATCGCACACCAGACTGGTTGACGTCCAACTAAACTCAACAATGCGGCAGAGATGTAGTACTTGGTACTTGTACTTGTACTCGAGTTGTACTCGAGTACAAATTTTTAGTACTTGTACTTGTACTTGTACTCGGAGGCCAGGTACTTGTACTTGTACTTGTACTCGGAGTTTTAGAAATACAAGTACTTGTACTTGTACTTGTACTCGGAGGCCAGGTACTTGTACTTGTACTTGTACTTGTACTTGAAGCATTGTGTACTTGCTACATCTTTGGCTACATGTACTTCAATGGTACCAGTAATGCTGTTCCTTTAGACTAATGACAAGCACATCCTCACAGATGGCCAAGTACCTGGAACTCAACGCTATTTATGATGAAGCCACTAACACCATCGTATTTTGGAACAGTGAAGTTAATAGAAAGGAGTTCAACAGGCTGTATAATGCAGCCATTAATTAGAGACCTTAGTGTGCCTGCTTCTGGCGCACCAATTAAACGCGTATTTAGCTAAGCTGGCTTGATCGCGAGACCGCATAGGGTTAATATAACCGATGCAAGACTATCATCTCTTTTTTTAGTGTAACTGTGATGATATTTAGATGCTAATAGTGTCAATTTTATTCGTGGCCGGACAAACTGTCCTCGGACAAAATGTCATGTAGGAAATGTCATGGGGACAAAATGTCAGCGAAAAAAATGTCAATGTCAAAAATGTTGTACTAGTACTTGGAGGCCAGGTACTTGTACTTGTACTAGTACTTGGAGGCCAGGTACTTGTACTTGTACTTGTACTCGGAGGCCAGGTACTTGTACTTGTACTCGTACTCGGAGGCCAGGTACTTGTACTTGTACTTGTACTCGGAGGCCAGGTACTTGTACTTGTACTTGTACTCGGAGTTTTTGGAATGCAAGTACTTGTACTTGTACTTGTACTCGGAGGCCAGGTACTTGTACTTGTACTTGTACTTGAAGCATTGTGTAATTGCTACATCTCTGCAATGCGGACCATTACGGGTAGGCCTACTCTACGTTCTACTCCTCTACCCCGGCTCCCGGTACTCAGCAACATCCAACCTCCTCACCTTCGTCGTCAAGAGGCAACTGCTAAGTTGTTGGCAAAGGTTCACCCGAACGACAGGCTTCCTCTTCACGCGGATATTATATTCCACCCAAGAGCTCGCCTGCCTTCGAGACATCCAATCTGGCTGGACCCTCCGCCAGAGGACATGACAGCAAATGATGCATGGAATGCTGAATGGGCGACAAAGGAAGTTATCAATCACTCCCTCGAGCGATCGTACCTGAGCCGTCGGTTTGCCCTCCTGGTTTCGACTTGCCACGTCGACAGTGGTCACCGTTGAACCGCTTCAGGACAGGCCAAGGCCGCTGTGCGGCCAACCTTGTCTGCTGGGGTCAGGCTTCCGATTCAAACTGTGTATGCGGAGAGCCGGAGACAATGGCACACATAGTGAACGACTGTCCACTTACTTGTTTTAACGGAGGTCTTCCTGGTCTTAATGCTGCTGATGAGGAGGCTGTCTGCTGGTTTCGCACGCAATGCAAACGCTAATATAATATAATATAATATAATATAATATAATATAATATAATATAATATAATATAATATAATATAATATAATATAATATAATATAATATAATATAATATAATATAATATAATATAATATAATATAATATAATATAATATAATATAATATAATATAATATAATATAATATAATATAATATAATATAATATAATATAATATAATATAATATAATATAATATAATATAATATAATATAATATAATATAATATAATATAATATAATATAATATAATATAATATAATATAATATAATATAATATAATATAATATAATATAATATAATATAATATAATATAATATAATATAATATAATATAATATAATATAATATAATATAATATAATATAATATAATATAATATAATATAACAAGGTTTAAAGTGGTTCAGTAGGGACTGCCAGGTATACTACATCAACTGCCTTTCCCTCATCTAGCTTGTCGTGAATCTCTTCCAAAAAGTCCAGTATGTTTGTTAAGCAAGATCTTCTCTTAATAAACCCATGCTGGCTAATAATAATAATATAATAATAATAGACCTATATGGTGGGTAATAGGGTCTAGGCCTACAAACTAAGTTGATAGACAGGCTAATTTAGGGGTCGTTCATAAATTACATAACGCGATTTTTGCACTTTTTTTTACCTCCCCCTACGTAACGCGACGTATCACAACGTCAGACCTCATAAAATATGACGTAACAACGGGCCGACCCCCTACTCCCCCATTTTCGTCTTCCGAAAAGTCTTGACAAGCAAAAAAGGGTAATTCTTGTATTTTTCCTCTCGAAAAACCTTGACAAGCCAAAAAAGGTCATCCTTGTATTTTTCCTCTCTAAAATCCCTGACAAGCAAAAAAGGTAAAAAGGTCACAGGTCATCGCTTAAATTTGTTGGCGTTACGTCACATTTACGGACCCCCGTCACACTTCGTAACAAATGGCCGGACCCCTAACCGCGTTACGTAATTTATGGACGACCCCTTAGCCTTAGATGGCATGCATGGATTAGATGAGTTTGTCTCCCATCATCTGCCTGAAAACAACGAACAAGGAGTGAGCCACTTGTCTAGGATCGCTATCCTTCCTGCTTGACCTGACCATCGGATTCACAGGCGTAAACTTCTATTAGGGACCGTCCATAATTGACGTCACGCACCTGGGTAGGGGGTTCAAACATTTGTGACGACTTGTGACGAAAGGGGGTCCCACAAATGTGACGTCACAAAAAATGTCCTATGTGTAACTTTTATTTATTTTTGCGTGTCAGCACATTTAGAAAGGAGAAAATGATGATGGAAAATGAGGATGACCTTTTTGCTTGCGAACGGGTACTTTTTGTTGCTTGTCAGCCTTTTTGGAAGACAACGGGTGAACGCGTTGTGACGTCATATTTTATGGCGGGTCTGACTTTTTGTGACGCCGTGTGACGAAAGGGAGGTAAAAACTGCCAAATTCGCGCCAAGTCATTTATGGACGGCCCTAAGGACTATAGAATCGAGCTCCCCCCACACTTTTTGAGATGCTACCATAGGGAAGGGAAGATATATTGGTTGCGGTCCCCTCCCCCGACATCTTCATCCAAGTTTACGCCAATGATCGGATTGGATTTGGATTTGGTAGGCCATCGGCTGATACCTTGGACATTATGATAGTGACGCCATAAAAGTTCACTAACTGACTGACTGATTGATTGATTGATTGATTGATTGATTGATTGACGTGACTGGGGCGTTTAAAGCCTGCAAAACACCGGCTCCATGACACCACAGTATCTAGTCTCCATTCGACCATAATTTATCAAGTGCACAAGTTCAAGCGGTTATAAATAAAATTGATGCATATATATATATATATATATATATATATATATATATATATATATATATATATATATATATATATATATATATATATGCTGTAGTCCAATAGATCCTGCACCTTTTATTTTGGCTATAATTTTGTCAAATCTTGACCAATCTTGATAAAACTCGGTAGCAATGCTGCTGAAAGAACCCCCAACACAGTTATGTTCAGGTTGTTCGCAACATCTTTAATTTGTAGAAGCCGTATGCCACGAAATAAAGCACATCGTAATTATTCATTTACATTATATAAATTTGGCAGCAGCGACCATAGTGAACGGATGGCAAGAAGCATCTCCTGCAGCAGCAACAGCAGCAAGTCACGTGAAGTCCTGACCTTCTCTCTCTTGTCGGTGAAGAAGATAGGTCAACTTCTGCTGACGAGAGGCTGTGCAACAGCTGCTTTTGATCGCGTGAAACGAGCTAGGCAATCAGTGGCGTAGCGTGACTTTTGGGGGCCCGGGGGGCATCTTTGTCATGGGGGCCCCAAACTTTCAAAGTTTCGGGCTGACGAGCAAAAAAAAGGTAATCACCTCCTTTTTCACCCTGACGAGCAAAAAAAAAAGGTCGTCAGCACGTTCATTTTTATTGTTAGAGTTACGAAGTGTTAGGGTTAACCCTAACCCTAGCTTAGACCCCTCTTTGGGGCCCCCCCGCCCGGGGCCCGGGGGGCAGTCAACAAAGTGCCCCCCCGCCCCCCCACGTTACGCCACTGTAGGCAATTGACTGCAACCACATCCTTCAGTCACTTCAATTGCAGATTATTTTGAATAGGCCTAATGCGCCGGACAGAATTCTTCACATTGGCACAACCAGTTGACCTACAAAATGACAGAACAACCGCTCTCCGATTGCAGTCAAGAAGCGTGACGCTACAGACGAGAGACTGCTTCGCACACGTCCAACGTTCAGAAGGTCGGCAATGGTTTCCATTGCCGTATCCAAACTAAGGTGCACCAGTCGTCTCATCTTCATTGAGCTGGATACAGTGACGTAGCCAAGAGGCGGGGGTTTGGGGGTTAAACCCCCTGGTTGTCCGACCAAACGTTTTTATTGTTTCAATCAATCAATCAATCAACTTCTATAGCGCCACTATCATAATGCCCAGGGCATCAGCCGATGGCGCACCAAATCCAAATTGAATTAGAGCCAGGTCAAGCCGGAAAGACCCGGGGAGCAATCTAAGGGGGATAAGACAAGTCAAACAGATTACAAACAGATTATATATTATTCTGATACCTACTGTATATAAATTATGTTGGCTTTCCGTTAGAATAGCCCTAAATCCCTTGGAGCAATAATACACAGGAGAGAATATGAGCCTAAGCAGGCCTGCTTAACGGCTGAAGCCAGCTATGGGCGTGTGGGCGGAGCCTATCCGCCATATGTATTTACGCAAAACATAGGAAAAAGCCCAGATTGCGTTTCAAGACAGAGCAGCAGAAAATGACGTCAACCAATGAAAGAAGTCTCATGAATATTCATGTTCAATATACAGATTTTGATTGGTGGGCGTTATTTTCTGCTGCTCTGTCTTGAGGTGCGCGTTCACAAATATGGCGTCCACAGCTGGCTTCAACATACAGGCGTATGCTGGACGCGTCTTTTTTTCTGCAAAAAAGCAGAAGGTTTTGCATAAGGTTTAGGGTTAGGGGGTTAGGGTTATGGTTAGGGTTAGGGTTAAATAACCCTAACCCTAACCTTAACCCTGACCCTAACTCTAACCCTAACCCATAAAGTTGTCTTTGCTTTAGAAATATTCACATTAAGAACGTCACGCGGTTCATAAATATTCATATAACCTTCTGCCTTTTTGCAGAAAAAAAGACGCATGCTGGACGCATGCTAAATCCTAAATCCTAAATATAGCGGACTATATATAGAAATGGGTGCGATTTCTTGTGCGGTCGATAACGACCGCAAAGGCTGCCTAAGAGTTAATTAATCAAGCGCAGGATAGCAAAATAATAGTTGACGACCATCTTTGCTTGTCAGAATTTTTGCAATCACAATCTTTTTTGCTTACCAGAATGTTCCGATGGAAAGCATTTCCTTTCGGGAAATCCTAGCTACGCCACTGGCCGAATATCAAGCTGAACGAACCTCCGCTACTGTGGTGCGATGCTGCAAGAGCTGCTTCCTGCCATACGCTCACTATGCCTTTCTGTCTGTGCACATTTGCAGCTAACACGATGGCCACTGGCGCCAAATTTATACAATGTAAACGAATAATTACGGTATGCGATGTTGCGTGTCATACTGTTGCTCCAGATAACACGTAGGCCAATAATTACAAACATCCTGAAGACGAGTCACACGACATAAAAACAAACGACAGATAAACACGCGAAGCTTGAACACTAACAGTAGAATAGCATATATTCGTCAGAAGAACACATAGACAGTGGCGGCTCTAGGATTTGGCAAGTGGGGGTCCTTTGGGGTGGCAACTTCTAATGATGGGGGGGGGACCATTTGTTGTTTATTGTATGTAGCATTAAGTATAGGGTCCCAACAGGGGGCCACTGGGGGGCAGGCACACAATATAGGGGGCACGGGCCCCCTGGCCCCCCGGTGGAGCCGCCACTGCACATAGACCGGAGGGGGTACTAAAACTTTTTTGAAGCCGGTGTCGTACAAATCTTGTTCCCCTATAGGCCTAAATGCGGTTCCGGGGCAGAATTAGCTGCTGCTAAGGGAACAAAATTATGCGTATACGTACAGTTTGAGCTCCTTGTATAAAATATAGTCCCTATCAGGCCTATCCCTATCAGTCCCTATCGCAAATTTATATCCTATCGGTCGATCATGGGGCTGTCCATTAATTACGTCAACAATTTAGGAGGGGATGGGGTTTGAAAAAGTTTGACAGTTGTTGACAGGGGGAGGGGGTCAAGAGAAGTTGACGTCAACAATTTCACTTTTTACAAATAATCAAAAACTAGGAAATTTCATGGAATAGGCCTACTACTTATTATAATGGAAAAAGCATGGCAAAAAGGTCATAACCATCACATTTTGACACTCGACGAGCAAAAAAGGGAAAAATGGTCATCATCGCAAAAAATATTAACCTTGTTATTGGGACCTGTCATTGATCTGGGGGGTGTCAAAAGTTTTTGACGTAATTATGGGGGAGGGGTTAACTGAAAGTTGACAGTTGTTGACAAGGGGAGGGGGTCAAAAATTGCCCAAAAATTGTTGACATAATTAATGGATAGCCCTCATAAATATATGGCCGATAGGCATAAATTTACGACCCAAATAGGCCTACATAGGGATTATAAGAGGAACAGAATATAAATTTACGACCGATTATGATATAAATTTAAGACTGATAGGATATCCTATTGGTCATAAAACTCATAAATTTATAACCGATAGATTATAAGTTTTCAACCAGGGTGCGATTTGTGACCTGGAGCAGTGGGAGGGGGAATATGTCGAGCTTGGGGGGATGTAGTTGTTGGAAACTGTAGCAGTGGGGATGTAGTGGTGGGGGATTTAGCAGTAGGGGCAATGAAGTTGGGAAGTGGGGGGAAAGATTCCCTTCCCCCGCAAATCGCACCCTGTTTACAACCTGCATACATAGGGACTAGGTCGGTACGTATTTTACAGCAGTATAGTTACTATGGGTAGGCGGAGCTTATAAGTAATTGACAAATTCAAATGAACCAATCATAATTTGTTACGGTACTTATTTTATAGTGGAACTTTATTTATACGACACCGGTCCACGTTCCGTCTTCCATCATTCGTGAGGTCCACTATAACCGAAATCTTATTATCTATTATTCTTAGGCAACTACGAGTAAATACGGACCCTCTTAATAGACTTCTATAAGTGCACAAAGGCATCAGTTAGGGATGAGAAAACTATCACGCGAATAATATTATAAGCTTACTTTATGGCAGGAAAATTGGCAATCACCACCCGAAAATGTTTTAAGTCAGTAGATCTCGTAAACATGTGGCCCGCATGCTGATTTTACGTGGCCCGCCAAAGCTCATGCAATTTCCCGGCGATTTATGTGAGAAAATAGGTCAATGTCCCAATCAGGTAGGCCCTACTCACGTGAGCTGGGGTCAACAAAACATGGGCGTCCGCAGAAATTTTTCCGGTGGATGCAAAAAAGGGTCTTGTGACGAAAGATACAAGTAATTTTACTTTTTCAGAACTCCAAAATTTCTCCAGTGGTGCAATTGCACCCCTTGAACCCCCCCAGGACGTCCATGCAACAAAATCAAGTATAGGCCTATAATGTATTACAGCTATATAGCGATTTTCATAATTATGTCCGTTCTGGGATCTAATTGAAGAAGTCAAAATCTTCATGGTCATAAATTCCAAGAAAATATTGTTAAATTATTTGGAAACGCCAGTTTTCATTGTAATATTAGCATTTCTTACCAGGGATGTTAACAAGGACTCGACCAAGACCAGGACTAAACCCTCAAGGCCAGGACAAGGACCCAACCTTTAAGGCCAGGCCCAAGTACTTGTAACTTGTCCTTAAGGCCAAAGGCAAAAAGGCCAGGACCAAGGCCAACGACTAACATCCCCTGTCTCTTAGGCACCACAAACTACCTTAAATTAATACCTTAAATTTGAAACTGCAAGGGCATCAAATATTACCCATTCTGATGAACGAGAATACGTGTTTTTGAAATAAGGCTGGACTTACTCATCAGTCAATTGAATCAGTCAACTTTGACACAGTTTCCTGTACTTTCCAAGAATTTCCTGACCTAGTTAAAAGAAGTTATTCGAATCATTAGATTTATCTGCTCATTTCCAAGACATACCGCAGTCTCACTCATTTGCCACATTTTGCTGAAAATCCTTTCACATCATACCCACAAATAATCAGTGATTTGGAGATGAAGGTTTGAAGGTACGCAGTACAGATAGAAATAATCGAAATGCAACACAATACGGCTCCTTGTGAGAAGCACAAGGATAAGCCACCAACTGAGTTCTGGCTGACTTATGCTTCTTCTGATGAATTCCCATGTACTGTATATCGAAACATCGTAAAAAGGAATTGACAATATTTAGAAGTACAGTACCTACGTCTGTGAAGCTGGATTTTATGCAATGACTAACATCAAGTCAAAAACCGAAACTCTCAGATGAACACTTAGCAAATCTAGATGGCTGCAGTTACCCAGGTACTCGAGCTCAGCCACAAATTTTAAAAAATTTGAGTACAACACAAAGCCAAATATCTAACTAAAACATGCTTGAACATTAACTGTTATACATTTATGCATCGAACTATTACAAAGCATACATTATTATTTATTAAATTTTAATTAAGATAAACAATTGTCAATGGTTATAGTCATCACTTTTCTATTTAAGACTAATCTTTAAGACTGACCCTGTGGCCCAAGGTTTCAACAAAAGATTTTCAGTGGATCGATGTGTCAAAAATGTTGGACAGCACTGCTGTACATAAATAAAAAGAAATCACGATGCTATAGTTTAATTAGAAGCATGAAAAAGTACAATTGTAGAATATTTACAAGCTCCATCTGGTATAAAAACATTTCACAAGCTACACCTATGTAACAGTCTTCATGTTGTGCTAAAAAAAATTCACTTAGTTATCACAAATTTTTTTTTCATTGTGCACATATTAATATTTCAACATAAAATATAAGAACATTCAAAACAGAATATTTTCAAATAAAACAATAAATATCATAACTGAATAATATATACCAAATGTACGTAAATAATCTCTTTGAACAATTTATTAATTTGTTAATTGCATCCTCAGCAGTCATTTCAGATTTAACTCAAGGCAAATACTTCAACTGCAGCATTAACAAACAAATTCCACTCAAATACATGTACATACACCTACACTCATAAACCTACATTTGTTTGTTAAAATTGTTAAAACAAAAACACAATAGGAACAAACTGTGAAAAAAAGATCATTTTCCATTGGTGTTTAATCTCATATGAAGAATTTCATAAATCTGATCTCTACACCAGTCAAATGGCAAGCATGCAAATATGAGTTTTTCAGCCAATACCAGATATCAAATAAATTCATAAACAAAATCTGTGGATACAAGACAGGAGTAAGCACATGCAAAATGTTGGATTTGCTAAACAAATTACCGGTACTAGAGATAATTGCATTTTTATATCTCTCATTGACAAAAAATGCTTACGTAGGGAAGCTCCAGATTATATTGTATCCGACATTAAGTTTGTTCGAAATGTAAATAGACCAGCTGGGCTTAGATTAAATGACACTAAATTACTGGTCGTTCCTCGAACTTGCAGTGTGTTTGGAGATCGTTCTTTCCGTGTTCAAGGTCCAAAGCTATGGAATTCTCTTCCACCTGAACTCCGTGACATCACTAGCACTAGACTATCTTTCCTTGCTAGGCTAAAGACTTGGGTTTTCATTAGCAGCGGCGCTTTTGACTAAAAAGCGCCTTTGACATAAATAAACATAATCAATCATTGATCAATCAATTGAACTCTTTTAAAAACTAACAAGATTTGAGAATAAGATAAAAGTCCACGTATTATTCTTTCAACATTTACTACAAACAAATATTCTACAGCTCAGGCTGAACTAAATTTCAGCAGAGAACTTATAGACCAGTGCTTCCCATGCCCTTAGGTTTAGCAGACCAGTAGAACATTTTCCTATTGCACCAGTGACTGGTGTCATTTTTAAAATTCTTCTTCCTATAATATAACGTTAAATATGTCATGAAATGCTTAGCCAATTTTATATAGTTCTCTTGGTTCTATACCTATGGAAATATCACAAATTTTAGAAAAAATACTCACAAAAGAAAATATTTATAAACTTCTAACTTTTTCTCAATTTCTTGACTCATGCTGTAGGGCACCACTTTAGGAAGCACTATTCTAAACCATCAAAATTGTCAAGAGCTAACAAATATGTCATTTAGACCAGGGCTGTCCAAACTTTTCAACTTTTTGGAACTGCGACCCATTTCAGCGGCTTTGTAACATGTGCGTCCCCAGCACACTTATTGTTAACTAAAATTGGATAAAATGCTAATAATTTTAAAATAAGCTGTGTCTGGAGAATTGATGGCATATAAATTTGTCAAAACCTAAGCCTACTTGTATATTTCAAGGCTTGCAACAGTGTGGTATTGGTTAGAAAACAACGCTTTTGAATCTAATTTCATGCTACCCTATGATCCATTAGACTGAGCCCCGCAACCCACTTTTGGGTCGTGACCCACAGTTTGGGAAACACTGATTTAGACTATATCTTAATTCACTTAATTTCACACCTGAATTATGACAGGGATTTTCAATTTCAAGGTAATATCCACAGTATATCCACAAAATTAGCCTGATCAAGCATCTTATAATCATATTCAGTTCAATTGTGACCTTTTTATTATATTTAAGAAATGAAATGAACAAAGACTATTAACATAAAATTAGGGACAAAAATGTTTACATGGCATCAAAAGAAATGATCAATACTCAAAAGTTAGTACATAAACCATATGCAATATAATATGAATCAAAGTTAAGGACATTAAAATGGGATATGTAAAACCAACTGAAAATCTGATATAAATGAAAGTCATTGACAGAAACTCTAAAGAATCATTAATGAACAGCAACAGAAAATCAAAAGCAACCCGAGCATTTAATCAATTTTTTTAATAAGCTACGCTAATCAGCTTGTTTTTCAATCCTCAAGAAATTTTCAACAGAATGCAGTCCTCCAAACAGTGAGGTCAATTTCAACTTGTTGATTTATTTGTTCAATCTCTGCTTTAAAACAAGCAAATAATCTCTTGTATATTAAATGAACTTACTTTCCTTCATACCTTTTTTAAAACTTTCACAAAACTATAAGTTTGGTTCGTGATATCCAGATTGTCACAATAACTGCAACCTCTGACATAATGATGCACTCAAAAAGTCAACTGGCACATTACATTTTTTCCTCAAACTGAAATGATCAAAGATCATGAGTAATTTATTACTCTCAGTGGTTCCGGGAACATTCGGTACTGGAGAATTCGGCACCAAAATTTGACGTGTGGAAGATTCGGTACCAGATAATTCAGTACCGGATAAATCGGTACATGTTCGACATACAAATCAGTAGCCATAACCCTAATACTAACCCTATCCCTAAAATTTTATAAATCAGTAAAATGAATATAATTATCAATAGTATACCTACCTAAATTCTACTTAAATATTCTACCTAAATATATAGGGGCATATACATAAGTATAGACATCACCCAAAGCCAAAGGGACCCTGGGATTGGAGAGGGGAGGTGGCATGGGAGAGGTAGAGCCAGTGCCTAACACATGCAACCGAATTTGCCATCCTGAAAATACTGTTCCCTATGTTCCGGTACCGAATCTTCCGGTACCGAATTTTCCGGTCACCCTCTCAGTTGTAAACAATTTACAAATCAAAGCAATAGAAAATTGATAACTAAAACATTTCTTGGAATTAAAGAAGAAAGCACATCAAGTTTCATCAGATCACAGTTTGAAACCCAAATTTGATATTAGAAGAAAGACAGAAAGAGTGAAAGGCAAAAAAAGACAGAGAATCATGGAAGATCAATGGATTATCGCAGATACAGCAATGACATAAGAGTCTCACAAAAATAGTACATGACAGAATCAAGCAGCAAAGATGCCAAAGAGCCAGCCAGCATTCGGCAAAGAACTTGATGAACTAGGAAGACATACTGACCCTACAACTACATAAAAAGTTCTTGACAACATCAAATCTTCAACATACTGTCTCCAAATAAACATATTCACTTGTCACAAGAGCATTGTTTTAAATGGAAGCCACTCTTCAGACACCTTCTGTAACAAATCAAGTAAAAGTCACAGGCAATTGAATGTTGCCATTATTTTTACAAATTAACCAGGAAACAAGTTACCAATTTACTAGAACCTTGTGAAATCACAATAATGTATCCCAGTACACTTTTGAAGTCAGCAGTTTCCTTAAAGACAAAGATATGGACACAGATTTAATAGCAATTTTTAAATGCAATATAACATACAAAATGTGTTAAAATACAGGGTATAAGTTGGTATAGTTTCAAATATCATAGAATTTCGCAAGCCACATTAACTTTCAATCAAACATGAAATTGAACAATGATGAAACATCACAAACAACACCAGATGTGGAAATTCAGTGGAAAGACAAGCCAAAGTCTTAGCTAATAATTCTTGGCTCTAAAATAAAAAACAAAAACATAAAAGCATATAAAGTTCCATAAATGCCCAAGTAACAGCATATTTTTAAATTTGAGTATTATAATGAAACAATTTTAAGAAAGAACTTAAAATTATACAAGTGCTCAAGCAATAGATTCTTGAAAATAAATCTCAAAATTTCTTTTGGCAATCATATTTTAACAAACTGGGTATGGAGAGGGAGAGAAAGAAATGAAAGGATTATTCAATTGACTTGCCTTCATTATGTTGCCACTCACCCCTCACCAAAATAGAATAACGAAACCGATAATATGGGTGTGATAATGCGTTAAGACTATAAATGACATTTGAGATCTCTAGTCACTTTATGCTGAGACCATCCACTGGCAAGCAAGCTGCACTGCCAGTCATAAGATCAACAGCCAAACTCTCTGGCCTCAATACTAAGGACTTAATGAATGTCAGAAATCACTTCCTTGGATGCCTATGATGCCGTGGTTAGTAAAGGCCTGATTATTACAGAATCAAGGCATATGTCAAATAAAAAAGGTATTTAATTCTACACAAAGTTGTGCATACCTTACAAAACCAGACCACTGTCCTTTATTCATCAACAATTCGGTATGGAGGAGAAGTAGCTCTTCGATTCCTGTAGTATCGATATCCAAACACAGCGATTACACAAAGTCCAAATGAAAGTACAATACCTCCAAGAAATGAAGCAGCATCGAATTGACTACCTTTTGTGGCAATCGTTGTTGAAGTAGAAATGTCCACGGTGTTGGTAGCTAAATTTTTAAAAGAACAAAGGCAACCATCAAATCTGCAATGATATCTGATTTGATATTAGCTGCAAAACATCAAATCTATTCCATTATTGATGTCTATAAACTAATTATTGACAAAACCCACAAATTGAGCAGATCAAACTTATTCAGGGACCACTTTTATAACCTCAAAAATAACTATTACAAACAAACAGCATTAGCAGGAAGGAAATACAACTGTAAAACAAATTTCTAATTTCAAAATGGTGCCTAATTTTTCTGCTGTGATCTTTCACTTTTCAGGTTTCTAGTAAAGATGATGCCAACTAGTGCTACTACCATAAAATCTTGAGCATAGTGCACACTTTTTAGACTCAGAATTTTCCATAAAGTTATGGGTGCACATTATATTCACATAATACCAAAATTAACTAGCACTTTCCTTAGCATTTAGTGTATCATTTGAATTACAAAGCAGGTGGCATTAACCTCATTGGTGTTAAATTCTTTGGCACTTTTCCATTCAGAAAGCGTTGATTTGCATTTATTACATTGCTTCTGAAGGACATACCCATCTGTAGACCAGTCATTGTTCCCCTGGTTTTGCCTCAGGCCAAAATGCATATATGCACAATCATTGGACACCAGGATGTGTCAATAATAGAGGCACGCCATTCAATAGGGGCCAGAGCATCCACTTGCATACCTCGTTTGCTAGAGAACAATGAAGCAAATTACTTTCTATGTGGTCATGTCACAAAAGCAATTAAATGAGTGGTCTCAGCCGCCCCAAATGCCTGTAGATGCAAACGCATACTGTATGCCCATAACCCTTTCAGCATCAAATTCCTTGGACGGATAGCGTACGCTCTTACCAGTAAGGAGGTTAAAGAAAGTGTTGGACAGAAACAGAGAGAGATAGTTTATATGGAGAGAAGGCGTAGGGAAAAGGGGAACACAACATGGAACTGCATTAATGACTTCACTGACACCCTAGTCTATTGTTAATACAAAGTGTTTGCTGTCAGAGGGAGAGTGAGAGAGATGGACTATTTGAGAGAGACTATTTGCCGAGAAAGGGAGGGGAGGTGGAGACAACCACTTGGAATCACAATGCGGGTAGTATCAGTGACTTTATTGATGGCTACTAGTTCAGTTAAACAAAGCCAGGTGTCACTGCAGCCAGACTCTGCCTATTAAAATGATACCAGAGTACACATTCTCTCACTCATTACAGTAAACATAGGCTCAGGAACTCCTATCAGTGAATCTCTCGACATCTGCAACATTCACAGTTCTGTCAGCAATAATTGAGTTTACTGGTGGTAAAGAAAACGTCACCAAGTGTGAACATTTAAGGGCGTGCATTATATTCATTAAAATCAATTTTACCTTTGGATCTGCACCTAGAAAGACATGTGCATTATACTTAGATTTTATGGTATACTGTACTTAGATCAACATCTCTTACTTCTCAGCAATAAGCCATCATAAGTACTAAACAACATAAACAAAGAACATTATGAAATACAAAAGCATATCTGCTGATCAATCATTGTCTCAAATCTCAGACTAAATTTAACCATGATAAAGATGAGTAACAGATACTTACATAAATAATCAGTTGTCTTGTTATGTTCAGAAGTGCTAACAGATGGCAGGGTTGATTTGAATGCTGATGTTTCATTAAATGCAATGTTTGATGCAGTAGCTGTCTCCGAAGTCAACTTGTGTGTAGCGGGTGTCGGTGGTTGAAGCTTCAGTTCCTGTGAAATTAGATGTTGAAAACTGAGTCGAAGTCAATTGGCCTGACTCAGTAGTTGTTGCACTATGGTTTTGGGTAGCAGTGGTGCTGCTTGGGGCTGTCGAGAACTCTCTGATGAATTAACCACTGTTGTACTAGTTGGACCTGGCTCAGTTGCAACAGGGCTGGAATTCTGTGTTGTCATCACTGTGCCTGTTTCAGGTGTTGCTGCACTGCCTTTGGTAGTGCTTGCCGTGTTAAACTTTGTTGTACTACCGGTACTTTCAGCAGTCACATCTACAACAAATATTTCAGTATATTTAAGTGAACTCCATTTAGCTGCAGTTCGTTTTACCAGCAGTCTCCGTGATAGCTGCACACCAGTTCTGGGACTGTTTTTCTCCATAGACTTCGATGCTAAATGCATTTATTAAATGTTAGCTGCAATACTCTTAAGAGATATTTTTGATTTGCTGCAACATCATTAACAGCCAACGTCCTGGTTTTCGTGGAAACTAACATCCCACAATTGCAAAGACATTGGTGGTTACTTGGCAGAAATTAACCTATAACGGTCACCCACATTCACCCAGGGTGATTCAGAGAGGGCAGCCTCAACTTCAATTAATTAATGCTGATGGAGTGCACAGAGCAGGTCTGTGCATAATCACAACAAACATTTAATACCTACACAATGGCATGTGCAGTCAGGGCAACCGATTGGATCACGAGCATCAAAGGATGGAAGGCATCGCCTTATGCCGAATCCCACAAAGACATAGTTCCTGTTGCTCAGTACATCCCGGATTAAACATCTGACCGACTGTGCACCTTTCACAGTTTATGGTGTGGGCATCACTTCAAACTCAGTCATTCATCCACTCAGGGTCCTTGTTGATAAAACACTTCCTCAACAGCCACATTAGCCACCATGTCAGGAGCTGTAACTATCAACTTTGAAAGATTAAGCCATTCGACACCAGCTTGTGCATGCACTCGCTCTATTTCAGATAACTACTGCAACAGCACACTGTTTGGCCTGACAGCCACTCGGTTAAATCGCCTGAAGTCAGTTCTGAATGTCTCTGTGTTCAACTCATTTTTTCAGAAGGCACTGGAATCATCATACAATACCTCTTCTCAGAGATAAGCCTCAAAGGCCATGAATTCTCGAGTGTATCATCTTCAAGCGATGCCTGCTTACCTACTGAGCCTCGAACAATCCACACAGCCCTGTTCACATTGCTCACTTGTCTCAAGAACCATCTTTACTGATTGATGTCCAGACTTCTCTCAAGCAGTCACATGCAGCTGCTTGTTCCTCCTCCTCCAGCAAAGACAGCCAGGCTCAGTGAACGATCGGCTTCAAGAGGGAATCCGCTCCTTAGGAACTCATCGCCCATGAATGTCATGACAGCTAACTCATTTCATTCCGGAAGAATCCAGTCTCACTTGTTTGACACCTCATTCAAGTGACATCTACTAAAGCAGCCTTGACTCTTGAGCTTCATTAAGCCAAGGCACTACAGAAGTCAACTTAGTAATAATTATGATATGAAGTGCCCTCTCAAAACTGAATCTGGTAGACCTTAAGTTAAGAATAGTTGAACTATATGGGGAATCGGTGAAACTATGCTAAAAATAGTAACTTCAAAAATACCAGTGCTTCAAAGAGGCACTCCTGATAAATCCTGTCTAATAGTCTAAGCTGTGGCATTGTACTTAAATCTATACAGTGCCTTTAGAATGACAGGCAGTGAAGCTGTAGTACCTGGACTATAATAATAGCAAAATAATATAGATACTATAATATATATATTAGGGTGTCCCTTACGTCAATGGTATAAAAAAAATTTGGCGATAAATGCGATCTGACCCCATAAAATGGTTCAGTTCATGGAAAAAACATTGTGTTGAAATTTTTTTTCAAGTAATTAGACATTTAGAGGTTGCTCAAACACTATAAAGTGTCCTTAACTAGATGTTCATTGCTCACTGTTGATTTTCAGTTTGAATGCATTGCTAAATCCTCATTTTGACCCATTAACAAATGTTTGAGGGCCTGTGGGATTGTTTTTGACTCTCAGCTATGACCTGTAGTACTGTAGGTACTGCAGCTGTTCTTCATTCCTAGTCAGATTGCCAGAGAACTGCTGAATCAACGCCTCGCTCTGCGTGGTCATTTGTGACTGCAATTTTTCGAACGGTTGAAATAACTGCATTGTACTCATCGTTACTTCCCACTCTGAAGTTGGTAGGCTCAGGAAGGTCTGAGTTAATTTGAATTAGTGAAAAATGACCTTGCCTTTTTAACCACGAAGTGAGCATTTCCAATGCAGACAGTGTCATTCCGATGAGTTTGACATGTTTGTGTGGAGAACCTTCACCATCAACTTGACATATAGCTGTAACCATGTTGTTCTTGACTTCATTTGGTACATTGCTGTCAAAGAAGGCCAAGACGACCAACTTCTCTGAGCGGTACCACAAGTGATCTGCGAGCTTCCGTGAGATTGCATGAGAAATTGCTGGATTGACTGATTGGCATGTCAAGAGTGACTTCATAAGTCTAGGGTCATTAAGAAGAGGGGCTGCAACAGTGAACGGTGCTGTGACCCAAGCTTTTACGTATAGCATGGCATAAAATATACACAGGCCACGCAGACCTTTCTTCTCTCGACCAGTGTGAGCAAACAGTGACCTAAACATCCATATACCTTGAAGGCCTAGATGACTTTAAAGCCATCTAGTGTGACTTGTGCATTACACCAGGTGTGCAGAAATGCAATTCATGAAGTGGTGAAACACGGAGAAAAATGAGCTATTTCCATCAGCTCACGGTAATCATCATGTGGTTCAGCCTCCGTCAGAGCTGATAATAAGAAACTCACTAATTTGTCTTTGCTGCTGGATATAGGGCCTATGAGACGTAGCTACCACGTCAGTCCCATTTAATCCTCAAATCGATCTTGATTAATGTGGGACCAATTGGATTGAAATCTCTTAAAGAGAAGGATTTCAGGCGCTGAAGATGAACCCATTGCCTCAATGAAAGCAGCGCCAGTGTCCAGTTCCAGTATATGGTGTCGACTTGCTAAGAGCAGAAGATCACGCCCAAGCAACTGTTCCCAAGCAACAATTCTAGTATTGCACAAGTTCCTAATTCAAGACCAGTGTTGCTGCTTGTCGTACCAAGGCACAATCCTTGCACGTTAACAATTTGCATGAATTGAGTGTTTCAAAGACAGCATTTGCTTGTGCAACTCCAGTTCGTGCAGGAATCTTTGGCGCAGCCATTTTTAGATCCTGTAGAAACTCAGGGATTAACAATATGGGAAATCTGTTTGCAATGAGAGAAAATATAGCTACTGGACAGTTTACAGAATAAAAGTTACAACTCTGAAATAAAGAGAAAGGTTCCCTATTGAGAGCTAAACATTGAATATCAGGAAAGGAGTAATTTTTTTCTTCCATTTCTGTGACTCTGCAGTGAGGGCATTTTTCCAAAAGACAAAGTTTTACTCTTGTTTTCTAAAATACTACTAGTAGTGAATAAGTCCAGAAAGTTTCAGCCCCCTAGCTATGATATTTCTGAAGTTATAGAGGTCTGAAGTTGTGAGAAATTTAAGCGGCTGCCGCGAAACGCCAAAAATCGGCCTACCCCAGGTACTATAAAAGTTGAATATCTCAAAAATTACTCAAGAGAGCACGCTAAAATTTCGCAATCTTTCAGATGGATGTTTGGGGAACACCTGTTGCAAATTTCATAATTTTTTTAAATGGTCGAGCTGGAGCCGTTGGTTGAATGACTCCAAATTTAACGTTTCATGCAAACTTTGACCCATTTGAGCTACCTGTAAACAGTGAAATATTTTCTTCTAATTTTTTACTCAATGTTTTTTATCAGAATGGAACCATTTTCAAAGGTCAGACCTGCTTTTTTTGAAAGTTGGTTTCTAAGGGACACCCTAATATATATATGTAATATATATGTAACATATATATATATATATATCTTCTTCTTGCGGAAGACCGCTTCTTTAGGGGCCGTCCATATAGAACTCACCGATAGTTACATCTGCGTGGATAACTCCTACTACTAACTCGCGGACTCTTACATCATCTTCCGTTCCTCGTTGGCATGTCAATGGCGCTACAGTTTCCTTGAAGGACCGCTTCTAAAGGACTCTGCACCGGACTTCTTCACAGCAGCAAAGTTCTTTCCATCATCACAGTGGATTTTAACATCGCCACCTTCTGACCTTCAATGACATGTCAGCGTTGTCTTTTGATTTTGGATTTTAAACCAAGCCTACAGCGCTATATAAATTTTCCTGGATAATAATAATAATAATAATAATAATAATAATAATAATAATAATAATATAGATAATACAAAATATTATATATATATATAATAAAGTACCATAATATATAATATAAATATAATATAAACATGAATGCCAGTATATTTAAATGCATCACTTTTACGCTTAAGCACACAGCATCTCTAATAATGCAATAAAGGCGCTACATAAATTTAAGTACAAAGCTACTGCAGTAGCACTATACGGGTATATCAGCGACATCTATGTAGTATCTATTTTAAGCGTTATTTTGGAGATTACTATTTTTTAGCGTTGAATGGCAAGTTTCGCTGATTCCCCATAGCGCGACTATTCGCAAGGTCTACCCGAGTCCTTTGCTCCGCCCTGTATTAAATCACCTAATGAGCCAAGTCCGTTAAAATAGATATTACCATTACGACAGTTTTCAGGCAATCTCATTACCTGCTAGTAAAACGAAATTTTCACCTTAACAACGAAAATTAACGCCATCATTTATACCTATCGTCCTGTACGTCTCGGTCGTTTCGGATGACGGAAACGGGGATGGAGGGTAGGGATTCGTTGCTTCGATTGACGAAACTCGAAGAAAAACGCCGACAAAAACGTACACATAGCCTAAGCGTAGCTGCATCTTCGAGATAATTAAACGATGCACGAGATAAGAGCCTGGGATAATTACGTGCAAAGTGATAATTAAATCTCGACACAGACTTCGTTCGCAGGAAACTTTTAGCAACTAACGCAAAAGACGAAATATTACAGAGTCAACGCATCTTTGCGTCATCAAGCGTAAATTCTTTATATCGACAGTCTGTCTCTATAAGTAAAGTAAAGTAAAGTAAAATCTCGTAAACTTCTACAGCGCCCCGGAAAGCAGCACAGCAGTAGCTGCTTATTCTTATGCGCTTAATCTTTCTTGAAATAGCTATAGCCAGGATGGTTTGTCGGCCGGGCAAAGGTCAGTGTACGGCGGGTCAGGTTGTTGCTATGGGGGAAATGACTTTTCGAATAGGAAGGTTTTAAGTTTAGACCTAAAGGTTTGAGGAGACAGTGAAGGAATTAAAGGAAATGAGGATTCGGAGCTTATTGTTTGACCATGTCGTAGGCTGCGGATGGAGGCTGGAATTGAGTTCCAAAGTTCTGGTGCGGCGTATGAGAAAGCGCGGTTGCAGATTTTGAGTGATGACTGCTTTAACGGGCGTGAAAGTGTGAGATGAGATGATGATTGTGTAGGTCGGGGAGGCTGAGGCGTTAAGAGTTTACGAAGGTAAACCGGTTTTGACGAATGAAGTGAACTGTAAGTAATCGTTATTATCTTGTACTGTATACGTTCGGATATTTTAAGCCAGTGTAGTGTCTTCAGTATGGGTGAAATATGGCAGAACTTTGGTGATTTGGTTACTGCTCGGGCTAGTGCATTTTTAATTGATTATAATTTGTTGATGGAGGTTTTTGGGAGGTTATAGTAAAGGGAGTTGCAGTAATCCAGTTTGGAATGGACTATTGAAGTGGCGATTGTGGATGCAGTTTTGGTGTCAAGGCAAGGACGGAGGCGACGTAGATCACGAATATGGGCATAGCAGGATTTCGATAGTTGGGAGATCTGTGATTCTAAATTTAGGGATGAATCAATTTTGAAACCAAGAATTTTTGCAGTTGGAGCAGGGGTTATTGTGGTATCTGGAGTCAGGACTAGCTTGGGACTGTCGATTTTTTTAACTTGTTGGGGTAGACCTATTAAGAGGAATTCAGTCTTGGATGGATTAAGAGCAAGGAGGTTAGATGACATCCATGACGAAATAAACGAGAATGCTGATTCAAGCAAAGTAATTGATGTGTCAAATGAGGATGGCGAAAAGGACAGGAATAACTGAGTGTCGTCGGTATAGAGTTGGTGATTCAAGTTGAGGGAATTGATTAAGGATGATAGTGGTGTGGTATAGAGACTGAACAATACTGAACAATGTGTGTACTAGTGTACGTCACAGTGTGTATAATGTGTACTGTACTGGTCCTTGGTATGGATACCCATACCCATAGATGTCTATATTACTCTATAATAATTAAATTTTGTGAATACTTGCATCAGAGACTATCACGAGAGCTGAGTAGGCCACCGAGAGACAAATCACGGTGTGACCGTGTCAGGTCACTGCCGATTTTAAGTGCCGAATTACTCGTTTACTTTAATGGGCTGATTACTGGCGGTAGTGTGATCCACAAACAGGACATTATGTCCGAGGGAATCCAACACGAGGTCATTAGAGTAGGCTATTTATTTTGTTATTCATCCATTTAATTTGTTAATTTAATTTGATTAATTTAAATTAATTTGTTACTCACCCAGTAGGCCTACAAGATAATAACGATTACATACAGTTCACATCATTCATCAAAACCGGTCTACAGTTTAGGCCTACCTTCGAAAACTCTTAACGCCTCAGCCTCCTGGACCTACACGATCGTCATCTCATCTCACACTTTCACGCCCGTTAAATCAGTCATCTCTCAAAAACTGCAACCGTGCTTTCTCATACGCCTCATCAGAACTTTGGAACTCAATTCCAGCGTCCCTCCGCTGCCTACGCCATATGGTCAAACGACAAGCTCTGATTCCTCATTTCCTTTAATCCTTCACTATCTCCTCAAGCCTTTAGGTCTAAACTTAACACGCTGACCTTTGCCAGAGGCGTAGCCAGGAATTTGATAGGGGTATAATCAGTGGCGGCTCCAGGATTTGGCAAGTGGGGGGCCGTTGTGGTGGCAACTTCTAATCATGGGGGCCAACCATTTATTGTTAGGTATGTAGTATTAAGTATAGGGTCCCAACAGGGGGTCCACTGGGGGGCCAAACACTCAATAGGGGACACCCCTTCCCCCCCCGACCCCTCTGTGGAGCCGCCACTGGGTATAATGTGATTTGGGGGTTATAAATCTTTAAAACCTTTGAAAATCTTAAAAACACATTAAAATTTTTAAGGTAGTCTTTTTTGTTGGGGGAGAGGGGTATATATACCAGTATACCCACCCCGTCGCTACGTCCCTGACCTTTGCCCAACCGACAATCCATCTTGCCTATAGCTATTTCAAGAAAGATTAAAAACATCTAATCTAATCTTAAACATCTATAGCGCCACTTCATAATGCACAGGAGAAGGCCTGTCTTTACGTGTTAAAAATCGGGCACAGTGCCAGGAGCCCCGCGCGTCTCAGGGGCCCCGCGCCGCGCGCAAACATTTTTTGCTTGCAAACATCCAACAATGTTTGGAGATTACCTCTTTTGTTTGTCAACAGTCCAAAACGTTTTGGAGATGACCTTTTTTTGCTTGTCAACATTCAAACATTCAAAAACGTTTTGGAGATTACCTTTTTGCTTGTCAACATTTGATCTTCACATCTTGGGCCCCTCAGACCGCCAGGTGCCGGGGCCCCCGCAAGTATAAGACGGTCCTGCAGAGGAGCATCAGCAGATGGCACACCAAATCCAAATCGTTAAAGATCCAGGTCAAACCCCGGGTATCCGGCCGGACAAACGGGTGACATTCTATGATATATAAGCCATGTCAAAAAGATGGGGTTTTAATCTTGTTCTAAAAATCGGTAATGAATTTGCAATGCGCGCGTGAAGCTAAGGCAATGAGTTCCAGAGTTTTGGGGCGGTCACTGAGAAAGCACTAGAACCAAGCACATAAGAAAAAACAGCTATGACTACTATACTGTACTACTTTATAAAGCGCTATATAAATTTACGAGATTTTACTCACTTACTGCAGTTTTCATCAGTATCAAAACATTTGATGGTAGGCCTAAATAGTGTCATATTAGTATGAGCATGAGGAATAGCTACCGGTGTCATATTATAGGCATGTCATTTATTTATTAGGGGCTGCCATTAATTACATCAAAATTTTTGGGCAATTTTTGATCCCCCCTTATCAACAACTGTCAACTTTCAGTGAACCCCACCTATAATTATGTCAAAAACTTTTGAACCCCACCCCTCCCACTAAGATCAGTGATGGGTCCCCTAAAAAGTTTAGAAGGTTATTATTTTTGCGGTGATGACGTTTTTTCCCTTTTTTGTTCATCAAGTGTCATAATATGGTGGCGATTACCTTTTTTGCTTGTCAGGCTTTTTTCCGATGAAATAAATAGTATTCCATGAGATTTCCTATTGTTTATCATTTGTAGAAAATGGAATTGTTGAAACTTTTTTTGCTTGTCAGCCCCAAACTCCAAACTCTGGGGCCCTATATCCCCATATCACGGATGCCCCCCGGCCCCCCCAAAAGTCACGCTACGCCACTGTGCATTACCAATGACACACTAGTTTACTTGTATCATTTGGCATTACCTTATTGGAATTCTTATATCACTTGTCAGTTATGATCCAATTATGTTATTTTTTATTGTATTACAATTCTTTTTTACTTTATTAATTAGGGTCGTATCTTGTTTTTTACTTATATGTACTCTTAGTTTGTACTGTATATGCACCTATTTTGAGTTGAGTTGAAATAAAATCATCTTCAATAAATCAATTAAAACTTCATACAATATTGTAATAGGTTAAGTAAGGATGAATCAAAGAATAATAAAGTTTAAGTAGTGAAGTTACACGTGTTACACAAGTTGATGCCTTTGAAGAATTCTCGCAGAGCCCAGCAGAAAAGATGGGACCGAGACAGGCAAACAACCTAAGTTCCTTCTTGAGAAGCCAACGCCTGCAAACTGCTGGAAAATACCAGCAGTCGTTTAAGAGCATACGGCTTCTCAAATGGCGGTCTGTAGATGCTTCCTGGACGGGCCGCGCCGAGCTTCCAAAAAATTCATAATCGCACTGAAATGATTCTTAACGCTTCAGATGCTATGGAAACTATTCGCCTTACTTAAAACTTCAGAGTTGAAGCGTTAAAACTGGTTCATTTTAAAAGTTGCAGTGTTCTATTTCAATTACTATCATTGGCATAGCCACGGGGTGCGGGCAGTGGCGGCTCCACTGGGGGGGGGGCAGGGTGGACCCGTGCCCCCTACTGAGATACTGGCCCCCAGTAGCCCCTGTTGAGACCCTATACTATATATATATATATATATATATATATATATATATATATATACTATATATATACTATATTATATATAAAAATTTACCAAAAAATATTGAAAAAGTGCAAATTTGCCAAAATTGGCCCAAAATTTGCCCAAAATTCCCAAAATTGCAATCAAAATTGCAAAAAATTGCCTAAAATTTGGCAACAAATATTCTCGCCCCCAAGAAAAGTGTGAAATGACGCTACTGTACTTAATACTACATACCTAACAACAAATGGTTGGCCCCCCATGATTAGAAGTTGCCACCCCAACGACCCCCCACTTGCCAAATCCTGGAGCCGCCACTGGGTGCGGGGACGATGACCCAGCCTCCCTATTCGGACGCCACTGCCACGACCAACACTGGTCGTGGCAGTGGCGTAGCCAGAATTTCCGGAAGGGGGTTTTGGTTGTGATTACAACCAACTTCGAAAAGCCAAAGTCCAAAAAGTTCAAAGTCCAAAGCCTGAAAATACGGAATAAAAGCTATCTGTCCATCTCATTCTCACCCACGGGAAAAATCCATGGCATAAAATCGAGCTGATGACTTTCTTGACAGTAGAAAAACATGAGGACATGTTCAGCATTCGTCATGAGCAGACCATAGAGAACAGAGAACAGTGTTCATAGCCTGTACGCAGTGGCGTAGCCAGGATTTCCAGAAGGGGTTTTTGATTTTGATCATAACCAACTTCGAGAAATGCTGACAAGCAAAAAAGGTCATACTCATCTTTCCTCTTGTACTTTTTCGATTCCAGATGTGTTGACAAGCCAAAAAGGTCGTCACCTTACATCTTTACATACTATCGCGCTTAGAAATTATTTTGGGTCGGCAGCCAAGGGGATTTGACCTCAAAAACCGCGTTCGAAAAAATGCATGGAAACACATTAAAAAATTTTCTGTCGGCGGCCAAGAGGGGTTTAACCCCCAACTCCCCCTTGGCTACGCCACTGGGTCGTGGGATATGTGCAAATACGTTGAGTAGTTCTGGGGCGGGGATAAGGTACGAGAAAGAGGAGAATGAACGTAAGAAGTTGCAAGCCCTGGAGTTTTGGCTCGACGACGTCTTTTGCTCGTCGAGAAATTTTGCCAAGGTGTCGGA
This sequence comes from Metaphire vulgaris, assembly GCA_018105865.1. Classification (NCBI taxonomy): domain Eukaryota; kingdom Metazoa; phylum Annelida; class Clitellata; order Crassiclitellata; family Megascolecidae; genus Metaphire; species Metaphire vulgaris. The sequence goes on from CM030832.1 coordinate 11,964,337, forward strand.
TCTGTCAATGTCAATTAGCTTGATCATTTTCGTCAGACCCCAATCGTGCCTCGGTACAAATTGCCGGGCCGCCACGCAAACAATTTGAGTAGCCCTGGCAAGGCGCCATGGCATTCTGTGTACTGCATAGACAAAAGATAGCACTAGGTAGGTCCACCACTGTCGCCCCTATCTGTAGCAGAGTTAGGTCTACCGTGTAACTGCACGCGTTCACTTATTTGCGACCGGCCCTTCAATCTTGCATTGATTTGCTTTCTGGTACATGCACTGATGTAGTAGATTGCGCTACACGCATAGGCCTAACTATGGTTACAGTACATGTACAGGGCCTAAGGGTGAAGAGTAACTTCGGTTCAACATGTAGGTCCATGCGTGTATTCGCCTCTGTGTGTGTGTGTGTGTGTGTGTGTGTGTGAGCCGGTGTCTAGCCTATAGGCCTATGCATGCATGTGCATGTATGTGCGTGCGTGCGTGCGCGAGTGCGTATGAGTGCGTGTGCGCGCGCGTGTGTGTGCGTGTAATGATCGTCGTCGTGTACGAACGAAGTGTAGGCCTACACGTATATACATAGCGTGTTCAAATATTTGCCTCATATGTTTTTTGTATTGGCGGCGCTGTCGTATAGGGTGCGTGCATTTCAAAGGCTTTATGGACTTGTGTGCCGGACACTTTAACCTGTCGCTCAACGAGACCGCCGCCGCGGCCGACGACGCCGACTGTTGACGCTGACGGCGGCGGCGGCGGCGGCGGCTGAGAGCGAGTAGCTGCTAGAATCCATGTCAGGTCGTTAGACGACTGTTTGCCTCCCTGATTACTCGACTTCTCTCTTTCGTTCTCCTTCTTCTCCGCCGCCGCCGCCGCCGCCGCCGCCGCTGCTGAGTAGAACGAGCAGCCGAGGTCTTCTCGGCGGCGACGGCCGATGGTTACTCTTCCGTGACGGAGGGTTCCTTCATCCACCCTCTGCCTACAGAGGCGGCGGCGGTGGTGGCGGCGGCGTCGGACCGTGGGTAGGTCGGCAGCGGCGGCGTCAGGATGGCGAGCGACGAGTGGGAATCTGGCTGTGTGGTCGATGGATTTGATGGGGATGAACTGGAGGAAGAGAACCTCAGCAGGTGGTCGGGATGCAAGAAGAAAGAAGAAAGAGTGGGTGATGAAAACTAGGACGAGTGGTGGCTGACCGAATGTACGTCAGGACGGATGGACTTAGGTATCAATTAACAGGCATGGCGATTCATTTCATAATCCATTCGTTTCAATGAAGTTCAAGAGCAGAGACGAAGTTTAAATTTCGTGAAACTAAAAATTAGCTAATAATAATAATAATAATAATAATAATAATAATAATAATAATAATAATAATAATAATAATAATAATAATAATAACGATAACAATAACAACAACGCAATTTATAGCGCCAATTATTCTAGAGCTACTATAAAGTATCAATCGATGAATATACAAATTCATCAGAAAAGGGCCAGTTGATTACAGAGATCAGTCTGAGCTGAAAACAGCGAGACAGCCTACAGCATATTGAGAATAAGCCAACTGAAAGGAATCTGCTTTAAGTCTAGATTTAGAAATACTCAACTCTGAAAGATATACCCAACAGAAGAATAGAGTTCCAGATTATATGGCAGCAAACGCTCTATTGCCGATGTTAGTGTTGGTTCTATTTTATTCTAGGTGCATTTCTAGGTACGGGGCTGTCCATTAATTACGTCAACAATTTTTGGGCAATTTTTGACTCCTCCCTTGTCAGCAACTGTCAACTTTCTGTGACCCCCTATAGTTATGTTAAAAACTGTTGACCTCCCCACACTAAGATCATTGACGGGTCCCCCCTAAAAGGTTTAGAAGGTTATTATTTTGCGCGGTGATGACCTTTTCTTCCTTTATTTTGTTCATCAAGCGTCATAATGTGGTGGTGATGACATTTTTTGCTTGTCATGCTTTTTCCATCGCAATAAATAGTATTCCTTGAATTTCCTATTTTTATCATTTGTAAAAAATGAGATTGTTGACGTCAACTTCTCTTGACCCCCTCCCTGTCAACAACTGTAAAACTTTCTCAAACCCTCTTCCTCCTATTTTGTTGGCGTAAGTAATGAACAGACCCTACTTTATTTTATTCTAAGTGGTACATTAATAACGCATCGGCAAATTCCGTTGAGTGAAAATGTTTCGGTTGACCGGCAACGAGCTATTGCATAGATTATAATTATACTCTCTCTCTCTCTCTCTTTCTCTCTCTCTCTCTCTCTCTCTCTCTCTCTCTCTCTCTCATTAGTTCGCCTATATTCCGGGGTCTTTTGATTTCGCAATTCTATCCAGAATGGGGCGCAGGTCCTATATGATTTCGTATACACGCGACAATTGACAACGTAGTCTAATCATGCCTGGCTGTATGACCACGTGACGGAGAGGCACGTCTGGTGGCCGTAACGACGTTGTGGTTCTCTTTTCGGTTGCCAATGGTAACGGTCGTCGACCGGCGAATGGCGTTAGATAAATTCAATCTACTACCAGCGGTACGGTCGAGCAAGTGTTCTTTCCGAGGTCGTGCGAGACGACGACCAACTCTAAAAAGATTTTCTGCTCCAGCGCTTTTCGGGGCGGAAACGAGGATTGTGTTCGCTGCGCAGACGACGGTCAATTGTTTTCGTCATGAGCGGGGTCAAATGTCAGGGGTCAGAGTTGGAGAAACATAAAGCCTCTACTGCGAAAAGATCGCCTCCTTCGAGCGGCAAAAAACTTGCAGTCAGAGCTTTGTTCTGGTACAGTAACTGCGGATGATGTAGGTAGCTATAAATTGATGTAGTATAAATACGCATTTTAAAAGTTTCTTCTCCGTCTTTTCCGTCTTCTTCTTCTTCTTCTTCTTCTTCTTCTTCTTCTTCTTCTACTTCTTCTACTTCTTCTTCTTCTTCTTCTACTTCTTCTTCTTCTTCGTCGTCGTCTTCTTCTTCTTCTACCTCTACTCCTACTTCTACTTTTTCTTCTTCTCCTCCATTCTCGTCTATCGTTCCTATAGCATATATTCCGTTTCCGATGCTCAGTACGCTACGTGCAAGTCTTTCTTGATATTATCCAGCAATTTCTTCTTTTGCTTCTCTGCCTCGATTTTCTGGGATACGGTTGTGTGTTCATGATCATTTGTGTTCATTCATAATCTGCTAACACGCAAATAAGCCGCGAATATCACAGATGAGAAACAAAATGCAACTATCAGCACCGATTGATCCGGTGTCGTATAAAATTATTTCCCCCATAAAGTTATTTCCTGGTCAAGTTTTGATTGGTCGGCAGATAGCCTGTCAATCAAGATTAGAACCGCCCTCCCATAGCAACGACAACTATAATTTTATTTCCTCCTTGGGAATTCTTTGCAGGCAACCAATGGCAATGCTTGAAGCAATTATATGGGTGGAGCCATGAGGCATAACACATACGCAAATCTCATGCATATACACAAATTCATAAATATTCATTACCTATAACCACGGTGATTGGCTGCCAATTACAGTCAATCACAGTCGTCCTATCCATCATTTGTTTTTCGAATGCGGTCAATCGCGATTTTGACAAAGTAGTTTCAAGTTTCCATTTGACAAAGTAGCTTCAAGTTTACATTTAATGAGATAGAAATTGCAATAATCACTTGGTGTTAAATGTTGTATTACGCTCACTGTTATATTGTTCTGCAGTGGTTTTTTGTTACTCATCCACGTACTGTACATTCATTGGTTTGTCAATAAACTTCTACGGTGCCACAATCATATCAGTGGTTTACACACAGGTTTTCTTAGCTTCAGAAACCACTTAAAATCACATTATTATTATCATAATGCCCAGGGCTTCAGCCGATGGCGCACAAAACCAAAATTGAACTAGAGCCAGGTCAATTATTAACGGTATCTGTAAAAAGTAGAAAATTTGCATTATCCATTGAGGAAAAATATACATTATGGGCGCCTGAACTGTATATATAATTGCTTAGCGATACCAGATCAGTTGGAAAGATTTTAAGGACTAAACTTTCCTACGTATCTACACATAACTATATAGTGAGGAAATAAAATTATAGCCGGTTATAAATTTATTTCCTAGTCTACTGTCTATCCATACCTGTTTATAGCATTGGTTGGAAATGATATCCTATGGGTAATAAATTTATTTCCTAGGAAATAAAATTATATCCGGTTATAAATTTATTTCTAGGAAATAAAATTATATCCGGTTATAAATTTATTTCTAGTCTACGGTCTATCTATACCTGTGTATAGCATTGGTTGGAAATGATATCCTATGGGTAATAAATTTATTTCCTAGGAAATAAAATTATATCCGGTTATAAATTTATTTCCTAGTCTACGGTCTATCTATACCTGTGTATAGCATTGGTTGGAAATGATATCCTATGGGTAATAAATTTATTTCCTAGGAAATAAAATTATATCCGGTTATAAATTTATTTCCTAGGAAATAAAATTATAGCCAGTTATAAATTTATTTCCTAGTCTACCGTCTATCTATGCCTGTTTATAGCATTGGTTGGAAATGATATCCTATGGGTAATAAATTTATTTCCTAGGAAATAAAATTATAGCCGGTTATAAATTTATTTCCTAGTCTACTGTCTATCTATACCTGTGTATAGCATTGGATGGAAATGATATCCTATGGGTAATAAATTTATTTCTTAGGAAATAAAATTATAGCCGGTTATAAATTTATTTCCTAGGAAATAAAATTATAGCCGGTTATAAATTTATTTCCTAGTCTACGGTCTATCTATACCTGTGTATAGCATTGGTTGGAAATGATATCCTATGGGTAATAAATTTATTTCCTAGGAAATAAAATTATATCCGGTTATAAATTTATTTCCTAGGAAATAAAATTATAGCCGGTTATAAATTTATTTCCTAGGAAATAAAATTATAGCCGGTTATAAATTTATTTCCTAGTCTACGGTCTATCTATACCTGTGTATAGCATTGGTTGGAAATGATATCTTATGGGTAATAAATTTATTTCCTAGGAAATAAAATTATATCCGGTTATAAATTTATTTCCTAGGAAATAAAATTATAGCCGGTTATAAATTTATTTCCTAGGAAATAAAATTATAGCCGGTTATAAATTTATTTCCTAGTCTACGGTCTATCTATACCTGTGTATAGCATTGGTTGGAAATGATATCCTATGGGTAATAAATTTATTTCTTAGGAAATAAAATTATAGCCGGTTATAAATTTATTTCCTAGGAAATAAAATTATAGCCGGTTATAAATTTATTTCCTAGTCTACTGTCTATCTATACCTGTGTATAGCATTGGTTGGAAATGATATCCTATGGGTAATAAATTTATTTCCTAGGAAATAAAATTATATCCGGTTATAAATTTATTTCCTAGGAAATAAAATTATAGCCGGTTATAAATTTATTTCCTAGTCTACGGTCTATCTATACCTGTGTATAGCATTGGTTGGAAATGATATCCTATGGGTAATAAATTTATTTCCTAGGAAATAAAATTATATCCGGTTATAAATTTATTTCATAGGAAATAAAATTATAGCCAGTTATAAATTTATTTCCTAGTCTGTTGTCTATCTATGCCTGTTTATAGCATTGGTTGGAAATGATATCCTATGGGTAATAAATTTATCTCCTAGGAAATAAAATTATAGCCGGTTATAAATTTATTTCCTAGTCTACTGTCTATCTATACCTGTGTATAGCATTGGTTGGAAATGATATCCTATGGGTAATAAATTTATTTCCTAGGAAATAAAATTATAGCCGGTTATAAATTTATTTCTTAGTCTACTGTCTATCTATTCCTGTGTATAGCATTGGTTGGAAATGAAATCATATTCTATGGGTAATAAATTTATTTCCTAGGAAATACAATTATAGCCGGTTATAAATTTATTTCCTATCTATCTATACCTGCATCATGTAGCATTGGTTGGAAAGAAAATCATGTCCTAACCATATACACATATAAGCAGGGCCGTTTGAAGGTCTTCGTAGGCCCTGGGCACTCTCATAATCGTAGGCCCTCCTCAACTTGAAACCTCCAAGTTGCCAACTACGCAACCAACTTAGGATTAAACTTTAAAGTTAAACACTTTCGCATTATTTTATGACTTCATGTTTAATAATGATTTTGGAATGCACCCTCCTCAGTTTTCGACGTCAAAATTCAAATCTAGTTCAACTTCCTTCTGTCAACTGATGAACCAGTTTCTAAAGCCAAGGCACTAATTATGGTGTATCCATCAGATCTGGAAGAGGCAATTACTGACGACTTTCTTCTATTTTCACAAATATTTGGCAAGATTAAAAGAGTGGCTGAAATGCTTGGCCTAGGGCTCAAATAAAGAATAGGATGGTGATACGTTTTCCAAATGTAAATATTGCTTTCCGAATCTACCTTTCAATTTTTGGAACAAGTTGTAAAGGCGAACGTTCATTTTCCAAACTGAAACTTATAAAAACTTATCTTCGGTCAACGATAGGATAAACATGACTATCCTCCCTGGCACTACTTTCATTCGAAAAAGACGATGCGGGAAATGACATTTGAGGACATCATAAGTGACTTTGCTTGCTTATGAAAAGACCCAAAAGGTTTACATATCGTGGCACTGCTCAAGTGCTCATATTAATAGATATTATACTGTTTGTGACTGCTAGAGTTAAACGTTATTAAATTTGTATCTGCAAGACTGCAATTTCTGCCATGGCCTATTTTTTACTCCCTTCATGTTCTCCATATACATCTGACTTTCGTAGGCTCCTGAAAAGGTCGTAGGCCCTGGGCACCGTGCCCAATGTGCCCAGTAGATAAAACGGCCCTGCATATAAGCTTATAGCCTTCTGTTGTGGTTAGGTTTTTGAGTAAGATATAGTAGACTAAGGGCTCGTCTATAAATACGTCACGCGGTTAGGGGGAGAGGTCCGGCCATTTGTGACGAAGTGTGAGGACGGGGGTTCCGTAAATGTGTAGTCCCGCAAATTTTTTTTAAGGTGATTACCTTTGACATTTTTTGCTTGTAAGGGATTTTGGAGAGGAAAAATACCATTATGACCTTTTTTTGCTTGTCATGGTTTTTCGAGAGGAAAAAATACAAGGATGGCCATTTTTTGCTTGTCAAGACTTTTCGAAAGACGAAAATTCGGGAGGAGGTCGGCCCTGTGACGTCATATTTTAGGGGTCCGACGTTTTGTGACGTCGCGTTACGTAGGGAGTGCCAAAAATCGCGTGACGTAATTTATGGACGACCCCAAAAGATGAATTTAGGCTTAGTCGGAGTTTATGGTAGTTGCTAGTATTGTTCATTAGGAACTGGAATTATGTAGCACCAGCATTACTTGACCATTGTGTTTAAAGTACTTTTGTGGGTTTCTTCCATTCGCCTCCTCTTCTTCACTTCCTCCCAATCAATGCTTCATATGAAATCGTATAGTTATTATTATAAGATAGCCATTATCAGCATTATTGCTTGCTAAGTCTAATCGTATCTGCATATAATCAGCGGCTTATCAATCGCAAAAGAATCGCATTTTCCGGTAAACTCACTAGGAGTGGTCTTGAGTATGTTTAACAGTTTAAGTCGATATTGATCATCTACAACAGACCGCTTAGACTTATTTTCAAATGCGGATGCTACTAAAAATTGAATCATGCATTTTCACTTCAAATATGCCAATGATTTGCCATTGTTCTAGCACAGCTGATCTTTATTTAATGATCGTTGTTCTTATAATAATTATTTCGACAAATGTCATGTTTTTCTCCGGCGCTTCGTCATAAATCGTCATTTTAATGTCGACTTATACACAGAGGATAAACTGATAGGCCTATTGAGATTTCTAATCCGGAAACGCATTTTATCGTCTGTTGGTAGTATCTTCCTCGTCACTTTAATGAAGGCCATCTCTTGTTGCTAAGGATAGCATTCACTATATATTACTCTACTGAAGCATTTTTTCAACTATGCTTTCTCGTGGGAAATTGAAATCCGTTTTTCAGTTAATACCATCAAGATAACGCCAAAATGCCAAGTGCCAATGAAATAGATAGGTAGGAAATAAATTTATTACCCATAGGATATCATTTCCAACCAATGCTATATACAGGTATAGATAGATAGGAAATAAATTTATTACCGGTTAGAATTTTATTTCCTAGGAAATAAATTTATTACCCATGGGATATCATTTCATTTCCAACCAATGGTATACACTGGTATAGATAGATAGTAAATAAATTTATTACCGGTTATAATTTTATTTCCTAGGAAATAAATTTATAACCCATGGGATATCATTTCATTTCCAAACAATGCTATATACAGGTATAGATAGATAGGAAATAAATTTATTACCGGTTATAATTTTATTTCCTAGGAAATAAATTTATTACCCATGGGATATCATTTCATTTCCAACCAATGGTATACACAGGTATAGATAGATAGGAAATAAATTTATTACCGGTTATAATTTTAATTCCTAGGAAATAAATTTATTACCCATGGCATATCATTTCATTTCCGACCAATGCTATATACAGGTATAGATAGACAGTAGACTAGGAAATAAATTTATAACCGGCTATAATTTTATTTCCTAGGAAATAAATTTATTACCCATAGGATATCATTTCCAACCAATGCTATATACAGGTATAGATAGATAGGAAATAAATTTATTACCGGTTATAAATTTATTTCCTTGGAAATAAATTTATTACCCATGGGATATCATTTCATTTCCAACCAATGCTATATACAGGTATAGATAGACAGTAGACTAGGAAATAAATTTATAACCGGCTATAATTTTATTTCCTAGGAAATAAATTTATTACCCATAGGATATCATTTCCAACCAATGCTATATACAGGTATAGATAGATAGGAAATAAATTTATTACCGGTTATAATTTTATTTCCTAGGAAATAAATTTATTACCCATGGGATATCATTTCATTTCCAACCAATGCTATACACAGGTATAGATAGATAGGAAATAAATTTATTACCGGTTATAATTTCATTTCCTAGGAAATAAATTTATTACCCATGGGATATCATTTCATTTCCAACCAATGCTATACACAGGTATAGATAGATAGGAAATAAATTTATTACCGGTTATAATTTTATTTCCTAGGAAATAAATTTATTACCCTTGGAATATCATTTCATTTCCAACCAATGCTATACACAGGTATAGATAGATAAGAAATAAATTTATTACCGGTTATAATTTTATTTCCTAGGAAATAAATTTATTACCCGTGGGATATCATTTCATTTCCAACCAATGCTATATACAGGTATTGATAGACCGTAGACTAGGAAATAAATTTATAACCGGCTATAATGTTATTTCCCTGCCATCAGTAGGCTATATAGTTATGTGTAGATAGGTAGGAAATAAATTTATCACCCATAGGATATGATTTCATTTCCAACCAATGCTATGCACAGGTATAGAAAGACAGAAGATAGGAAATAAATTTATTACCGGTTATAATTTTATTTCCCCACCAACAGCAGGCTATATAGTTATATGTAGAAAATAAAGTTATTGCCTGCTACTATCCGTATGCATTAAAGTGAGTAAAGCTATTTTTAGATATTATGTTGATAAGCGGAAATAAATTTATACGGAAATAAATTTATACGTATGCCACATAATTTTATTTCCCTAGCAACCGCAGGCTCCGCCCAGGAAATAATTTTATGGCGGAAATAAATTTATACGACACCGGCAAAGGCATGGCATCCAACGCTCTGGTGCCTTGCTGTTGGAACAGCCCCAATTTACATGCTTGGGCAAATTAATTATTTATGAGCTGAGGCAAATAACTTGTGATTTGTAAAATGATAATGTAGCCATAGCTGGTAGGTGGAATAATTCAAGGTCACACGTTATTTTTCTCCGTTATTTTAAGAACTTAACAAACTCTGAGAATGTTGAAAATCTACGAGATAGTGACGTTTAGCAATGTGATCATCTCCACATCTTGTGCTGCACTTGGATATTGGCACCTTGTGCAGCGAGACAGGTTTTGAAATGTGCTAAATTAACTGCATGTGGTCCCTGTTTCGTTTCGTCAAGCGCTTTCATCAATCAGCACAATTTAATATCTTACTAAATATAGGCCTGGTAGTAGATGAAGATTAGAAGAGTCTTTTATGCTGTTTTCAATAAATTTGTGAATATCTCTGAGTGGAACGTTGAAATTCTGTACGAACAGACGTGCATTGAAATAATGACCAATAATGACCAATAGTGTTTTTTCTGCATACAGTTGATGGGATTAAGCTTATAAACTGAATTAACTGATGATAGACTTCATAAATGCTGTTTGATTGATCTCCAGTGATCATCACTTAAGCAGGACAACTTGGTCTGATGCGACTAGACTAGAGGGTTTCAATTTGCGTCAGAGAGCTAGCTCCCTCAGGGTGCTGCCCCGTTCACAAAAATGTAGGATATTTTTAGATTCAAATTTTGAGCTCAGGAGCAATTTTGAAGAGAGTATATGACAACCTATCGACGAGCACCCTATCCCCCAATAAATTTCTCATAGATTCTGCGCGTATCTCTCACTTGCCTATGGCATAATGGTGAGGCACTGGCAGGGTTATTTCTAAGATTCTCAATTTGTGGGTTGTCGGTATTTTCTGGGGTGTCACCTGCCGAAAAAATCAGACTATCAAAAAAGGTCATCCTGGCTCAAATTGGGAGGTGTTGGGGGTGTCGGGCTCAGATTAGGTGGTTTTGGGATTGTTATGGGTGTAAAAATATCCCTGGGCACAGGGGCTCGGCCCCTTGTGCTCCCTCGTGGCTAAGCTTATTATGTTAATGATAACATTTTTGAATGAATTGGCATTTACTAAATCTGTGATTTTTTGTCGTGTCTTTTTTGCACTATGTTTTTCCCTTTGGCAAGATTTAATATATTGCGTAATATTATTTTAGTACGGCCGACATATAAGCGTCATCTAGTGCTACTATAATAAGGAATGCAATAAAATCTGTAACTTCAGTCGAACAACTCAGAATTAATTACATCAATAATAAATTAAGAATTATTATAATTAAGCCAAAATCCTATATTTGATAATCTGAATTGCGCTGGAGGCAGTTAAACTTTTCCACGAGAATTTTAACAGCGAAAACCTCACTTCTTCATAATAACATTTAAAAACAAATATATTACTGGTAGTTCTAGTTTTAAAAGATCTCATTGAATTTGTTTTACAGCATACTACTAATAAAGCCGTTGAGGTCGGAATCTCGACTTTTCATTAGCAGGCGAAAATGTCGATTGAATAACGGGTTTGGCATTATACGAACGACTAAATAGCCGTATTCGCGTAAATGCGGGCAGCGAATTCGATAATAATTTTATCTGCAAGACTGCGCGAGGCTTTGCTGTTTAACCCCTTAACTAGGCAACTGTTTGTAACTCAAAGTAAAATGGACGAGCGTGACTCGGGGCACCCAGTTAAGGGGTTAATAAAATGGAGTTGCACGGCAAGTGGCCCTCACCAGCAAGTGAAAAGCATATATCGAGATCCAATCAGTTGCTGCCTGCTTTAATAGTGAAGCTCAACTGAATGTAGTTAGTCAGAATTAGAACAGTGCTGCTTATTCAGAGTTTCAGGCGGATCTTTAGTTCAACGCGTTGGATGTAGTTTGACAAAATATACACAGAAATGTTGGATATATATATATATATATATATATATATATATATATATATATATATATATGGGAGTGAGAGAGGCGCCTTTCTCGCAGAGCAACAAAAACCTTCGATGAAGCAAGCACCTGCTCAAGACATCCGTCAAAACTGCTTCTTCCTTTCATTCTGTTTCACACCCAACTCACAAGTGGCATCTCTGTCCATCTGTCTGCCTGTCCATCTGTTTGTCTTTCTGTCTGTCTGTCTGTCTGTCTGTCTGTCGGTCTGTCTCTCTCTCTCTCTCTCTCTCTCTCTCTCTCTCTCTCTGCCGTACAGCGCTATTTCTTCGAGTGCCCGTTTGATTAAGCGTCCTCGACCGAGCCCCACAATATGATTGGATTTGGTCGCAAATTTCTATAACCGCGCGATCCGCTTTGCGTACTAAGCAGTCGGTCGGGCGTGACTGACCACCGCCGCCCGGACATCGCTGACCGCCCCGCTGGCCACGCGCTTCGGCCACCGCCGTCCGGTTTCCTAATTGAATCACGCGGACGCCAATGGCGGCTCCGGGCCGGTCAATTATTAATAATTTTTCCCAATATTAAGCGCGAATTCCCGGCGCAAAATTCCATTACGTTAGTCCCACTACTATACGAGTGGCCGTCCTATCGACAGAAAGTGACGGACCTCTAGCGTCAAACGAAAAAACAACGAGATGCAACAGCAACAGCAACAGAAACAACGATGGCGGTGGGCCTAATGTTGTCTAGAAAAAGCTTGGTCGGATATATTACTCATCGGCTGAACGAAATTGCTTTTATATAAGATCTGTTTTCGGGTAATTGTATATTCCGAAATTCATGCTAAATACGCAACACGATATTTGATAGCAAAGTTTTGAAAACTGATCCACAGCCAAATCATAAGAGCGCAATAAAGAAAAACATCGCCAATAGTTGAACTAGTTGTTAGGAATTCTGATTCTTTAGTTTTAATTTTTTTAATATTGAAATTAAGTTGCAGCATATATAGCTGAGAATCAACATCAAAGCACAGAGGCAGCGCTATAGTACAGATGAAGCAATCCAAATCGCAGTTTCTCTTCAGGATCGTTCGCAATGTATCGAAAACCATTGCATTAGCAATACCGAAACTTGAAGAAGTATTGCCATATATATAGCAATACTCGATGCTCGATTGAGTTTCAGCCAGTGGCGTAGCCAGGATTTTCCGAAGGGGTGTTACGAACGACCATTCCCAAATTTTGGAAAATCCTGACAAGTAAAAAAGGTCGTCACTTAATATTTCGCTTGGTTAAGTTAGTTATAGGCCTATATAGTTATTACGCCTATATATAGTTATATGAGCGCAGAAAGCCTATGCATCTGTATTGATATTTTTTGTTTGCTTCTTTTTTCTTTTGCTACTTTAAACCCGATTTTGGCGCCCCTCAACCCAAAAAAATTATAATACGCAATAAAAAATGTTTTGGTCGGCCAACCAAGGGGAGGTTAACCCCAAATCCCCCTTGGCTACGCCATTGGTTTCAGCGATATAGGTTACTAATCTTATTTCTAAGTGCTCCTCTTTCACTTTAGCGCCAACCAACTTTTCTCTACCAAGACTGTGCGATCGAACCAGTTCCATATACAGAATCCATTATCGGAATGTATTAATTAATTGATTGATTGAGTGATTAATGGATTGCTCAATTGATTAATTGCTTAATTAACGGACTGCTTAATTGATATTAAGTTTCTTCGAGACTGTTTGATCTGAGAGCGCCGTGGACATGGCAAGGACCAAAGTCAGAATTGTTTCTATTTTATTTTTTGATTGCCTTTCCATTCTACCTGATCGGGTACCATTGTCCTATGCCACAGATCTTAAAATCAGATCAAAACTTGAAAAGCGTGAACTGTTTAAGTTCGCCAAAAACTAATGTGTCGACGAATTGTTCTAAAACGACCAGCTGTTTGCGTAGAGACTGTTGAAACCATCGGACGCATGCAGTGGATGGCTAACATTCGTCCCAACTCGCGGCACTTCCCCGATTTAATAATCCAAATCACTCTGAGTGACCGAATTTGTTAATAACAGCCGAAGCGCTGTCTGAAACAACAGTGGTGACATATATATATATATATATATATATATATATATATATATATATATATATATATATATATATAGGCTGATAGACAATAATGCTTTACACGATTCTGTGTGCTTAAATGAAATCGCGTCCTCTTAACGGTGTGTCAAACGTAGCATCTGCTGCCGATGGCTTCCGTTTTCGGTTGATGAGAACTGCGTCATAAGGCGCGTATAGATGGTATACATTTGGCAGACGACTGCAGCGTCACTGAATCGTCTGCCGATGTCAGTCGGCTGTCAGGTTGATATTGTAATCTGCTGTAACTCTTTCGAACGGAAGGAAATGACAACGACGACGACGACGACTACGACTACGACGACGATCGCGTAACAGGACCCGAAGTTATTACAAGAACCGACAAATCCATTGAGACGACAGCACGTATCGTCCTCTGGCGCTAGTTGCCACGAGACGTCGGTCCCCCGTAAGGAGGCTGGCTGGCAGCGAAGACACAAAGCGCTTCGACGCCTCATATTCTAGTCACGTCCGGGGTCCGATATGCGGTCAGCCGCTGAGCCGTTTCACAGCAAATGGATGACAAAAGGTCCCGAAAAATGACGAACAACAGCAACAACAACAACTGCACACGGCGGTGAGCTTCTGGACGATGCGAACAAAATCCCGCGCAGGAGAAAGAAAAGGGGAAGAGTCTGTGTCGAGAACGGAAGAGTTGAGAGTTGCCTTCGGATGGAAATGCGGTTATAGAGTCTATAATGCAATCGTTTTCGAAGAAAGCGTGCAACGGGTCTGCTCGTCTTGACGAGCGCGACAATTCTCACCGTCGCAGCAGACTTGCGCGGGTTTAGACTGAACCGTTCAGTAATGACCAGTGTTTAATCTAGACTCCTGGATTCCGGGTGAAACTGAAAAAGCCGGGGGGAACTGACAAAGCCGGGGGAATTCTGCTAGGGGCCGCTGTTAGTCCATGTAGTATTCCAAAATTTCCGGGGGGAATTTGAAATTTCCGGAGTGGGGGAAAGGGCAATTTTCCTCCCGGAAACGGCCTAGATTAAACACTGGTCATGACTTTGGTTCCAAAAGGTGCGTCGGATTAACACGAAACGTGGTCGTCATTACTTCGCACTTAATAGCAGAGGTTGTCATTTTGTATACATTGAAATTAAAACGACATGTGCTGATGCGAAGAAAACTGCAGGTGAATTCAACCACGAATGTGGCATTGCTGACCAGATATATTCAGATATGTCGATGGGTTGGGTTAACCCATGGGTTGGGTTGGGATGGGTTCGATTGGGTTGGGCTGGATCAGACTTTTCCATATTAATGGTGGGTTGGGTTGGGTCAGAAAAATAAGTCATGGTTTAAGAAACTGTAATGTATTACAGTGGGTTGGGTGAAGTAAACCTATTATCGGCATAAAAATGGACAAATGGACATCTCTTGATATATTTAACCCCTGTTACTACAATTTTACTGTAGCTAAACTCTGCAAGACCTGAATATATTTATATGGAGCAGTACAGGTGCCTACAATATAGGGCCATCTGTAGGAGACGTTGATGATATATGTCTATATTATTTGTCTTAGAAATTAACCTTACCTATCACAAAATAACTTTGCACCAACTACCTTGGCAGTTGGTGGTTATCTGTTTCTTCAGCTGATGAGATTTGAATAACAACGCAAGTGGATCGATGGTACCCAGAAATTTTAAAACCAGGGTTAAAGCCCCCACAGGGTGCAAATGCCACGTCTTTACAGTATACGTCATGCTGACAAATAGAAAGTCCTTACCTGAAATTTATAGAAGATGAAGAAACATTGTGGGACTAAACCACCCCCACCCAGTGGCGTAGCCAGGATTTCCGGAAAGGGGGTTTTGAAAAAAAATTCGTCGATGATCGCCAAGGGGGGATTTTCACCCCAAAAATTGCCAGAAATCGCCTTAAAAATAAAAATTGCATGGAAATACATTAAAAAATTTTGTTTCGCCGTCCAAGGGGGGTTTTTAAACCCCAACCCCCCGTGGCTATGCCACTGCCTCCACCCACATCTGGCGTTGCCACTGTCAGTGTCCACGTGTCCTTATGTAACTTTATTTGTTCGCTTTTTGATGCGAATTTGACCACATCTGAGACATCGTTTTGATGCGTCAAATGCGTTATTCGTTATGGATGATGATAGTCTGTGCAAATCGTGATGTCAAAATACTTACCAGGAATTGTTCAATAATAAGATACAAAATAAGAGAGATGATGATGATGATGATGATGATGATGATGATGATGATGATGATGATGATGATGATGATGATGATGATGATGATGATGATGATGATGATGATGATGATGATGATGATGATGATGATGATGATGATGATGATGATGATGATGATGATGATGATGATGATGATGATGATGATACGGTCTACTTTATACCGCAAGACAACCATTAGGATAGTAATATGCTGCCAAATGGAAACCTCTGTCTTTTGCCATGACATCTTAACGTCGAATCTGCTGCGAATGAGGAAGACAAAATGCCTGTCCATATTGTATAGTTCACTGCCTTTGACACCATTCAGGCAGGCACACCCGCTCACTTTGAAGCCGTGCCATGCTCAAATCACGTTCCGTATTACGGCCATCGTTATCGGGACCTTAGCGACAGCGACAGCGACGGCGACCGCTACGTACCCAGGATGATCGAAAGTTTTCCCGGCGGTCGCGTCGACCTCCAGCGCCGCCCTATCTCCCGTTAATCCGCCGTCGTCGACCCCGCGCGCGTGACCGCTCCCCGTGCAGTCCCATCTCCTTTCGAACTATTCATAATCACGAAGTCGAATGCGTAATGGGGCGAGTGAATAGTCGCCGTCGTCGTCTTCGTTGCCCCTTCGATCGTCGATCAGCGGACGGCCTAGAAGACCCCCGGCGGCGTCAGGGGCGCCCTCGGGGTTAGCCGTGTCACCGGCCGGCAGGCGATGGGGTCAGCGCTCGGACGTTTTGTTTACGGAGCCGTAAAGAGACCGGAGCTAAGCGCGCTGACTGATCGCTTTCGGCGAACAGTGCGCTAATAAATAGCTGACATGGACCTCAGTCAGCGCTGAGTAGCAGATAATTCCATTAAGTGGTCAGATATTTAGGGAGCAGACCGATCCATCATTATGTTATAAACGACGCGGGGCGCCCCTATGAACGAAACCCAGCGAATTTCAAACATGGCCTCACGGCGTAATTATTGTCTATTGCAGAATAGAAATCCGATGGATGGCATGTAAATCGACTGCAGAGAATATGAAAAAAATCTCTAAAATCACGTTAGAATAATAATTTTAATGAAATTTTGTATATCAGTTACAAATCAGCGAAACTAAAGAACTTGGCCAAGTTCAGTTTAATGTTAATACTGTCCGTAATTGAATTGGAGCTTGAATGTAATGCTAATGGTTTCAACGTAAGGTATAGTTTATATATATATATATATATATATATATATATATATATATATATATATTAAATTAACCGTAATTAAATGTGGTGCGTTAAATCCGTCTTATGAAATTTCTTGGCAACTCGCCAGAATGTTCCTGTAAACGAGAGCTAAAGCCACTGGGCATAATAAGCCTCAGTTCCAGCAATATCGATGGTTGCAGAACTTTGAAGTTTACAGCATTCAAATTGCAGCCGTGACTTCGCATAAGGGAGTCGATCTTCGCTTAACCGGGCGACATCAATACCGCTTTCGTTGAGTCAAAGTCATTCATCAAGATGATTGGGATCTTGACCGCGAAAAATTATTTCTTCCAGGACCCCGCCAGTGCAAGTGTAGGGTGGGGGGCTACTACCATCGACTTCGACATCGACCCATGAGTATTGGAACTGGTGCAGTAAAAGTGCATAATAATTACTGCATTATTGTTAATTATTAAGCACCCCCCTGCGCTTCTCACAACTCACAGCTGTATCGACTGGGTGAGCGCCTGGCACAGAAGAGGCCAAAATTGCATGCTATAATATCAATTCGGGAACTGTTTATTTGTGATTAATATCTGAAGCAATTTTACGAAAAGGGCGCACTCTTGCCAGGTAAAATTACACTGTAGTCAGGACACTACTTAAAATTTGCAATTTGATTTTCGAAAACTTTGCAGGATGCTACTACAACTTTATGGATTTGAAATTTACACGTACAGTATGCACTTTGCAAATAAATTTTAGAATGGTCATGCTAAATAGAAGAATATATTGATCGAAGATTGCACAAAATATAGAATAGCATAGGACAGGGAACGATCATGGGTGGAATTTGCTTGTAATGCTTCGCTTTAGTGATAGGCCTACCTGCCAGTGGCGGCTCCACCGGGGGGGGGCAAAAGGTGGGCGTGCCCCCTATTGAGTGCCTGCCCCCAGTGCCCTCTGTACTTAATGCTACATACATTAAACAACAAATGGTTGCCCTCCCATGATTAGAAGTTGCCACCCCAACGGCCTCCCACTTGCCAAATCCTGGAGCCGCCACTGCTACCTATGAGTGAATAGATGCATAACATGCGCTGTGGGCTTTGTATTTTCAACTACGGTGACGTTCAGAGACAACATGCAACCCGATGTCCTTGCTACTCTCGCATCAGTGCTCGATTTGCCGGGGAGTTGGAGGGTAGTCTCTTCCACCGTTATTCGTGGCTTATCCCCACCCTTCTGTGGAGGTCGAAAATTTTAATATATGGCTCTCCGATCGTCCAATAGAGGTGGGTGGAGGTAAGAACTTTGTGGCTGAAGTGGTCCGAGTCGACTGATGCTTTATTGAAAATGGACTACTGTCTAAAATTGCACCACGTCTGCTCAGATTGTCTGTTGTCTACAGTCACTCACTTCCTGTGCAGTCAATTGACTGATTGATAGATTTGCATTTTGTGCGCACTTCTCTCTCTCTTTCTCTTTCGCTCTTTCTCTCTCTCTCTCTCTCTCTCTCTCTCTCTCTCTCTCTCTCTCTCTCTCTCTCTCTCTCTTGCTTTCACGCATTTAAATTATCCGCGTTTTCACAGAGCAACACAGACGCGTTTCCATGTCGCCGTCGCCTAGGACGCCGTTGTCATGGACGGACAGACGTCGTCATCGTTGTCTGACGTAGATGACGGCGCGGTGACGTCACAGTGTGCGCAGTCGTTGGAAACGAGCGGCGAAGTGATGTCGAGCGCACAAGACAGACGGCGTCTCGTTTTTCCCGGCGTCGTGAAACTTTGATAAGGCTGCCAGTGGAAATACGATCGCCCTCCGTCTGTATCTCGTGACTTCGAAGGGGTTCCCTTGGGTGCCGCTGGACGGTCGGGAGGCCAGACGACCGGCTAATGGGGCGCAGCCGACATACGTGCTTTGCATTCGACGACCCGCGTTCGCCACGCACGCCATAATTATTACGCTCTTATATATATATATATATATATATATATATATATATATATATATATATATATATATATATATACTGTAGAACGAGTCTGCAGTAACAACCTGTTCGAAATTAGAGCAATTCTCAGTCGCTTTGGCTTTGTTAGCTTTAATGCGGATCACCTGGTCGGTTACCATGACAGCGATGTGATTTTGAGTGGTTTAGGCGGCACTGACCACCTGTGTGAAGAAGTTCTCTTTTCTCCCCATTTGGGCGTATTCTGAGTATTTTTTCGTCTTGTTCTCGGTTTCATGACCTGAAAAATTCACTCCACAGTACACATTATCGGAATAGTTCAATGACCCGTGTATAGTTCACTGTTTCAAAACCATGCTCATAAGAATAATAATTCACCTTTCTCCCAAATAAACACAACTGACACTGTCGTGCGATCAATAATTAACCAGTGGCTAACTTATTTTAAGTCAGATAGTTGAGAGGGGAAGATTATGGTAATAATTCTGTTAAATAAGTCAACGACATAATGAAATTTAGTACCCTTGCTATGTATGGACTAGGGGGAGGGAGAGAGGTCAGTTGACAGTGGCCAGGAATTTCTTCCTTACCCCTAAAAATGCCACACAAATTATTCTCCAAGATAAGATTTGAATCAACTGGTAAGATTTCACTGCTAAAGATTTCTCATCATAACGGTTCCAGGTTTCTATTCCACGGTGTACAGTGCTAACGGTAAAACACCTTCTATTTGCTCCCACTAAGTAAGTAAGTAAGTAAAATCTCGTTAATTTCTAGAGCGCTTTCAAAAGCAGCACCGCAATGGCTTCTTGTTTCTAGGCTTCCACTAGTTAGTGTCAAATGCATTCAAATGACGATGATCGCTTGCTTCGTAAACAGGAAGGTTCTGTTCGTCGCTAGAGGACTCAATTCCGTTTCAGGCGAATTAAGAAGCATTGTATGATTTGTGTGTGGTGATTTTCTACTTCATCCTTATGTGTCTTCCTCGATTACAGGGCTGATAGTCATTTTTCTTCTATTATCTATTTAAAGCTTCATAGTTCTTTGTGTTTGTCCAGTAAAAGATGTCGTCCATCCTTTTTCTCATTGTTGCTAGTAACTCTTGCTGACATAATAAAATCCTTTAAATAACCTGGTTTTTTCCAGAAAGATAAGTACGCAAGGAAAAGAAAACTGAATTACTGGGGAGTGAGGACATAGGCTTATTGTGCGAACAAAACAGGAATGTCTAGAGAAAGAAATAATACAAGGCAAAATGCCAGGATCACGAAAAAGAGGTAGACCAAGAGAAAAGTGGGAATACGATATCAAAGAATGGACAGGACTCACTATTGAGCAGGCTACAAGAGCAGCAGAAGACCGTAACACTTGGAAGAAGACAGTTCACAATATGCAGCCAATCTTCGGCGCGAAGACGGTTACAGACAAGACAAGACAAGACTGTTTCAACGCTCCGCTTTTTTCAGTTTCGTTCTGACGAACAGGAACAGTATTTCCTGCAGATGGTTCAATCGACTTCCTTCCAGTCATTTAAATTGAGAACCGTCCGATCTACCGGCAACGGGGATTTTTATACACCCCCCGGTGGGGCTGGTTTTTGACAGACACCCCTGCCCTACACCCATTCCCAGGGATGGTGTTGGCTATCACCAAAACAGACTGATGTTAAAAACTACTCATTTAAAATTCTTAAAGGTGAATTCACTTCTGGAAATTGAAACTTGAACCACTATGACTGACTCCACAAAAATTAGAATGGACCGTATGAAAACGACAGCGAAAATCATATTTCTAACTTGTATTTTCCTTTTTTCCGGGTGCCACCTTCCCGCCCATTTCTATTCCTCCTTTGTCCAAGGAGTCTAGATGAAACAGTGGACACTAACACCTCCTGCAATTATGGGACAACCCCCAGAGCGTAAATTCCTGGGAAATAGGCTGAACGGCAAAAGTTGTGATACTAAGAAGTTGCATATATACTCAGTACTGTACTTACTGTGCGTGCGTAAATCATAATATTTTCAACAATAATAGGAAGAGCTACTTAACCAACCAAACCAATAACCGTTTATTATTTTCCAAAAAAGTGCAATAGTATTTGAACATCATAGTAGTACTTTCAGTAAGGCTGCTAAGTTCATGATACATAATAGAAAGTTTACAATTAATGAAAGAAAGCACAAAGATTATAGCCTTACTGATTTGTCAAAAATTACACAGAAACTAAATAAGAAAAGTCATGAGCATGTAAATCAAGTTAATATCAAAAAGTTAAAGATAATGAAATCATTAATTAGTTAAATGGTATATATTGAGAGTAAAAGAAAACAGTAGCTCATAATTTCACAAAATTAAATCATAGGAAAATAAAAAGATACCAAAAGGGAAAAAATTCCCGCCAGTAGGTATCTTAGGGAGGAGTATTGAAAATTAAATTTAAAGGTTGAAATGGTATCATAACAGACACAATGAAAATAAGATAATAAGGAAGTCAAAAGTTTGATTTAACATTCACTTGATAAGATAAATTTATTCATCTTTTTTTAAAATAGATTTAAATTTACTATCATTTTTAGTGCAGTGGGAAGGCTATTCCAAATTCGGGGTCCAGAACATTTAATAGTGAAGATTCTAGTATTTGTGTGCACATAAGGAATGATAAATTTAATATGATTTCTTATATTATGTGAGTGTAATTTGTTAGTAAATGTAAAGAATTCATCCTTATAAAAAGTTAAAGGCAATAGATTATTGGCATATTTAAACATGAAAATAGCTGTTTGTTGTTTGTATATATTAGCAATGTTGAGTATATTCAAATTCAAGAATAAATTTGAGGTACTGCAGTATTGTGTGGATTACTTATTAGCCTAATGGCTTTATTTTTGTATTTTTGTATTTTGTCCGTAGTACATTTATAGTTGTTACTCCATATAATATTGCAATACATTAAATATGGATGTATCAAAGTGTAATAGAGATTTAGTAAAGCTTTTTATTTATAAACTTAGTAATATGCTTAATGATATTTAATTTTTTTTATTTATTTCAGTTTATTTTCTAATAATTTAGTATGTTCTTTCCAGTTCAAATTTTGATTTATTATAATTCCAAGGAATTTGGTAGATGTTTTTTGAATTATTTGGATATTATTAATTACTTGATTTCTAACACCGCGATCTAAATTGATTGTGCGAGAATATGTCTATATATTCAGTAGGAACAGGCGGAACGACCTGTTCGAGTATATATTCAACATCGGGGCTAAATGGAAATTCTTTGGCTGCTGACGACACAGCGGGGAAGCGGTGTAATGAATGTCTGAAGGAGGAGTGTCCCAGTTTTTGCAGCATGTTCAATAAATTCTACTCGAAAAGTCAATTTAATTGCAGATGCATTTTGAGAAATAGCCTTGGTCTACATCTGATAAAACTGCGGAGGCCTACACTGTGTGTGTGTGTGTGTGCGCGCGCGCGCTAATGTAGGTAAAGGTAAAGTTCCATATAGGTCTACTCGATTTTGGAGCGTCGGAGCAGACGCTGATCTCCGGTTTCCGTGGCATACAGCGACGCGTGCGGCATATACGCCATTAACCTAGAGTTGGTTGCCAGCCGAACGTCGAGGCCCGCGCTTCGCCTCGCAACTGAACGCTGCTCCTAGTTTTTAGTGAATTTCTAATGAATTAATGAATTTGTGAATGTCTGAGTTGCATTTATATTGATTCATGCATGACTATGTGTATTCTGAAACAACAATATACCCATTCTGTGCTCAACTAAGCAATAGACAAGAACAGCAAAGCAACGCTGGTTAGAGCCAAAGATTGCCGTTAGAATAAAGAAGAAACTGCACATAGCAATCATTAGGTTGATCGTCATCTTCTTCTCTTTCCAGTTGTTCTTTCATAAACACAAACCAAACTGAAAAATTTAGATGTTGCAGCTTGAAATTGATAATTATAATTATACATCAAATATTAGCCTGAGAAAGAAGTGTATCGGCAACGCGCCTCACTCTTTCTCTTCCCCCCTCTCTCTCTCTCTCCTGCACTTATTTACAGTTGAGTCGACTGCTTGCATTCGAGCACCTCTTGTTCCTGACAGAGATTCGAATCAGCGAACTTCCAATGTGCGGTTCAGCGCGCTAATCGTATTCATTTTTTGCAGTTTTTTCTAATTGTTGATTCCTGGAGTTGTCGGAATTGCCTCCGCAAATACGATTCAATGGACACTATTTGACCAGATGCCCGACTATGCAAATAAACACACGTGGACGATAATTAGATGCAGGAAGCGACAGTACGTTGTATTTTTTTCAATCCAACACTTCGGGTAACGTTTCAACATAGGCCTATAGTTAATAAGCTTCAAAACGGTTTTGAACTTTTAATACTTGGACGTTCGACTTGCAATCCCGTGAACATTCAAAATGTTGCTTATTTATTTCATAAACATTCGCTCCAAATGGACTTCAAAATACTGTTGGAGGCTCGCACACGATGTTGTATTCAAACAAGAAAATTCGTTGATTTAATCAAAATGTCTTCTCGAATTATTGTCCATTAGGTAAAAATATCAGAACGGAAGAGAAGGAATCACTCAAAGACTGCAAATCTACATATGCAAATAAGTAAGAAAATCATCTCATAAGAATCACTCATAAGATAATTTTGCAAGATATGCAGCAATACCAACCTAAGCTGAATAGATTGCCGCAACTACTTGTTTTACAGCTATCATTGCATAGTTTATAATTGGATTCAATGAGATGTAGAGAAATCCGGTATTTTGGGTGTAATTGATTTATTTAGAAACGTTGGGTGTCTTTCTCTCTTAACTGTATCAGGTGTTCACTTTACAAGAATAAGATACACATGTGAATGATATCGGGATGGGTGGGGAGTTGACATGTCAACCGTGTTACCAACCCTTGCTGCGTCACCCTTTGAAAAATTTAACAGAGGTTCGTTCTGTCGATTAATATTAATCGATTTCGATTCTCGTCAACCGCGACATAACAACACAATGGCGTTATGAAGTGGGGAGGCAAACAGCACAAAACGATTGCGATTTACGTCGGGGCAGTATAGTGAAAACCCACCACCCACCCACCGCGGCGCACCCCAACACACCCACCCGCGCCCCTTTTGATGATGCGCGCCCTTCATTCTCTCATTTCTCCACCACCGCCACCACCCGTATTTCTGATTTCTGTCGGATGATGGCCTGTGTCTCTTTTCATCGTTGCCGGCGGCGGCGGCGGCGGCGGCTCGTGCAGAGCACCCGAGACCAACCGGCCTCGCAGCGTAAACATCACCGCCGCCACCGATGACGACGGCGGCGGCGGCGACGGCAGCAGCAGCCTTTGTCCCGCTGGGTGGAGACACCGCGCACGAAAAACGGTGGTGCGCATATGCCCTTCGCGAAATGCATATCGGGCTGGGTGGTGAGGACGGGTGGGGAAGTGATGAGGGATGGTGGTGCCGATTTCACCCCCACCCCTCACCCCCACCCCGCCTTTCCTTCAGCAGCAGCAGCAGCACAACAAACAGGATTATCCGCAGAAGAAAAAGAAGCGTTCGATTGATGCTTGCGATGCGCAGTCGCGAACAGGCGCCAAAGACGCTGGACAACGGTTGCTGCTGCTGCTGCTGCTGCTGCTATGAAGATGGTGGTTGGCTTTGGATGGACGCTGAACACGAAGAAGAAGAAGAAGAAAAAGAAAGAGGAGGAGGAGAAGTTGACGGAACTAGAGACGTTTTTTTCCACGAGTTACGGCAGTCTACTTTGAGCGCCGTCCGTAAATAATTATCATTCATCTAGGTCACTGTAGACTTATTGATGAGTCACTCTGACTAACTGCTGACACGGCAAAAACAAAAACTTCATTCTTTGCCGTTTGATGTAATATTACAAAGAGGATATCTGGAACAACAAAACTCAGCTATTGTATATAAATAATTATAAACGAACAAGATATAGTTTGATTTTTAATTAAAATGAAACGAACCACGTTTTGAAACGTAACAAACATATACAGTATAAAACAATTACAGTATATGAGCGAAGAAAATTTTATACCTAGTTTCCTTTTTCTGTTCCTCTCAATTTCTCCTTTCTAAAAATCGTTTAACCAAATATCTTAGAGGAAATGTGAACATTTGACTAACTGACTGACTGACTGATTGGCTGGCTGACTAACTGGCTGTCTTACTTACTGACTGATCGTGGAATGCGCCCGCTGCTATCTTTTGCAACATTTCTATGGCTGAATAGTGAATATAGCCTCTTAGGCTTCTCAGATGTGTAATTTTCGATTCTCTTAGAACTAGCTTCTGGCATTCTCTCGCAAGTCTAAGAGACTAACTATATAATCTGTTGTCTAGTGCAAATACATGTATCTATTCTAAGATGTATCACAACGTTAACTTATTTAAGGCGATGTTGTTTTTCTCAGAGTCGTAGCCAAGGGCGGGGGGGTTGAAACTCCCCCTTGGCTGTTCTCAGTGTAACCAAGGGGACCTTTGGAGGTTGATCACCCTCCTTCGCTGTTCGACCAAACTTTTTATTGTGTAACAATATAGTTGTACGCGCTCATCTCACATACCTATATAATTCATTGGTTGTCAGAATTTTCCGAATTTTGGAATCATGGGATCCATAACTCCCGTCCTCCCCTCCTTCGGAAATTCCTGGCTACGCCACTGATTTTACTAGTTGCTGTGCGGACCTAATACGCCATTCATTCCAATGAATCAGTTTATTTTCCCCATTGGGGTAACCAGGGTTCCAGGATAGAAGGACACATTTTCGGGGGAAAATTCTCAGACGAGCGAAAAAGCTCTTCAAGGAGTTCTTCGCAAATTCACGTATTCTCTACTTTTATGCTACAACTCCCAAGAAAAATTATTAACGATTTATAGCGCAAATTCTACGATCGGTCCCAACCAGAAGAATAGGGCCTCGGAACCCGTGCCCTACCCGTAACTATGCCAATGATTTACCCAAAATTTAAGTCATGTCCAATAATTTCATTGTTATAATAATTTTATCGCTAGAATCTCTGTCTAACGGTTTTTCTGGCAAAGTCCGGATATAATCCTGAAGCCAATGCTAAAATTTGCAGCAGCAATTAATAAGCATATATCGATTCCACTGACAACTCTCAGACGTAATCATATTTTGGATTCGTATTTTCGTAACATTCGTAATATTCATATAACATTTAAGCTCCGGCCGAGTCTTCGAGTCCTGCAGCTTGTCCCTCCTCCGTCGAAGACCTCTATAAGCTTGGAGAAAGGTCACTCTCCAAAGGGAATCTATTACTGTGGAACTCGTTACCTGACGTTGTGTCGGAAGCTGTCTCTGCGTAATCCTTTCTTAGGAACTTAAAAACACCTATTTAATATAGGATTTAAATGATATATGTCAAAGCGCTTTTGTCGTAGGCCTTAGCCTTGTTTACTGCGCTAGGGAAACTGTCTATAAATAAATAAAATAAATAAATAAGTAAATAAACATTCAATAATAAATCTCAATTAGAAATATTCAAAGTATGCACTGTCTACAACTGTAATATTGTTCAAATTTTTACGGCTGTGTCTCCGCCCAAGAGACTTCGCTGCTGTGGGCGACTGGGCGCTCACGACGCTTCCCCGAACCCCTAGTCGGACTAAATGGGATGCGCGTCTATGGGCCTATGTCCATTTTAGCGCATACACACTTACACAGGCCCATCCAGAGGGGGGCCAGGAGGGCCATTTGGCCCGGGCCTCCATATGTTGGGGGCCTCGCTTTTTTCCTTGTCTAGAATTTTGGGAGAGCTAGAAAACTAGATAGCTACTACTAGGGGGCCCAAAATTTGATGACGATCTTTTTTAATTGACAAGCAGAAAAAAGGTCGTCAAGAAACTTTAAGACTTAGGAAATTCCAACTGGCCCGGGCCTCCTTTAGCCTCTGAAGGCGCCTGCGCATACATAAGAGGGGCCGCGATTTCGGGCACCCTCTGATCATGCCAGGACTAGATGCGAGAATTTTGCAGAGACATTAAGAAACTGTTAATAAATGGGTATTATGTGATTGCCGAATCAGAGCCATAGCTAGAGTAGGCTATTTGTTGCCCGGGGCAAGGTATAGACCTACATTTCTCGCCCACAAACTAGTTTTAAAACAGGAAAACAGGCGATGACCTTTTTTGATTTTCAGACTTTTCACCACCTTGAGCAGTAAAAGAGTAATTTCATAAAGTTTAATATTTAATAAAGTTTAATAAAATTATAATAATAATATAATTTAATAAAGTTAGCCGTGATTACCTTTTTCTTACTTGTTATACTTACTGTATACTTTCTTACTTGTAATGTGAGAAATAAATGAATTGATTGATTGATTGACTGATTGACTGATTGATTGACTGATTGACTGATTGATTGATTGATTGATTGATTGATTGATTGATTGATTGATTGATTGATTGATTGATTGGTTGGTTGGTTGGTTGGTTGGTTGGTTGGTTGGTTGGTTGGTTGGTTGGTTGGTTGTTGGTTGGGTTGATTGATTGATTGATTGATTGGTTGGTTGATTGATTGATTGATTGATTGATTAATTGATTGATTGATTGATTGATTGATTGATTGATTGATTGATTGATTGATTGATTGATTGATTGATTGATTGATTGATTGATTGATTGATTGATTGATTGATTGATTGATTGATTGATTGATTGATTGATTGATTGATTGATTGATTGATTGATACATAGGAGCCTACTGGCAATGCCTTTGGCGGGCGTTTATAACTTCTTAGTTGTAAAACTCCCGTCGTGAATAAAATCAAGACATGGATTCTGGCGCCCCATCCCAAAACGGCGCCAGGGGCAGCTTGTCCCCTGTCCCCATCTAGTTACGGCTCTGTGTCGAATAACCGTCATATAGTCTGGTCGTGATCAGACATGGGTCAATTACGTTTTAACCAATTGCAATTAAATTACAATTATACATATATAGGCCTATATATGTATATATATATATATATATATATATATATATATATATATATATAATTGGTTAAAACGTAATTGACCCATGTCTGCCCTCCAGTGGAAGTCAAGAAATGTTGTAGTGGAGTATTCCGACCTTCACTGCCGGTCACAGTATTTGAAAAATCGACCACTCTGTCTTACTATAAATCGAGTCGCTTAATATCTTAGGGAAGAAGCTGTTAGAAATCTGTTGTACGGTCATTTTAATGAACGCCAGCGGATTTCCCTGTAAAGGCGGCCTTTCATTGCTTCCGTTGGCGATGCTAACATCTCTTGATTTGGTTTCAGTGTTCGTGTTTCACCGACGTCTTCGTGAGATTTAATTCTCTCGTAAGTGAAAGAGTTTCTGCTCCGTTGTCTCCAAATTTCCGCAACACCTTTTCGACGATTGATTTGGATGGCATGATACCTGTGTATATATATGTGTGTGTGTGTGTGTGTGTGTGCGTGTGTGTGTGTGTGCGTGTGTGTAGGACAGCGGCTGATGGTCACTATCATGACGCGGTCCTTACGATTAGGATTTAGGACTTATGTCGTGCGAATTGTTGTTTTCATTCAGCGATGATTACAAGATGATGACCATAAATGTAACGCTGTCGAGAGAAATGAGAACCAAACGCGTTCAGCGTTGCAGAATTCTGCAGATGCAAATTAGTGGGCAGATTTTCAAAATGCATTGTTGCTTGACTGCTCCATTACCAAAATTTTCGATCTCCAGCAGATGGGTATACGATAGAAAAGAAATTTTCGTCCCATAGGTGTAAACTTCTGCTAGGCCTCTAGGCCCGAAACCCCACTTTTTGAGAGGTTACCAAAGGAGAAGGGGAAGGTATATGGGTCCCCATATTTTCATCCA
This sequence comes from Metaphire vulgaris, assembly GCA_018105865.1. Classification (NCBI taxonomy): domain Eukaryota; kingdom Metazoa; phylum Annelida; class Clitellata; order Crassiclitellata; family Megascolecidae; genus Metaphire; species Metaphire vulgaris. Next base: position 11,993,505 of record CM030832.1, read on the forward strand.
AATTTACGCCACTGTAAATTCGACCCCTTCCCCACTGGTGGTCGTTTTTCATTAGTGCGGCAGATAAACCCGCCTCTAAGCTCTTAGGAGCCGACAGCTAAATCTTTTCAGCTCGGCTGGAAGAACCAAATATGAACCACTGAGTCCACTAAGTTAGCATAAGTTAGCAGTTTTTGTAGCTCAGCTCCTTATCCGTGGCTGCTTATTGATTCGACGGCGTATTTTGCTGCAAACTACGAAGCCTAGATGCTGCATACAGCCTTTCACTCTTTGCAACTTCATCACACGCCAGTTTGCTCCACGTGGGCCTACTGAACTGCATGGAAGAAGCGATTTATGAAGCAGTTTCCACAGGATTGTATTCGGCTTTGTGTGAACGATATTCTCCGCCAAGTCTGTTTCGCCGGTCAGAAGATTCGAATGAGAACATTTGATCTTTCAACAGCATCCGCAAAAGGTCAAATGGATTCCGGAGATCAGTGAGAGTAATAACTGCAGGGCGGATTATGCAGAAGGCACACCAGTTGGAAGCGAAGTACTTTGGGTACATACTTGAGAGTATTCAGTTCTTTGGAAGATCTAACGACATTATTACTATTTATTTTAAAGCGCTAGGTGATTGTAGAAATTTTGGACAGCTGCATTGGCGCTAAGATGAAATCACGCGACAGAAGTTACAAGTAAGATATATACGCCGTCAAACAGTTAAACAACAAACAGTCAATTCAGTTACTGTTAATTCACCAATAATTATTGTAGCCTACGGCCATAGTAAGCTTAGTAAAAAGACAAGTAACACTTACTCTCTTTCCTTTTTTCAGATGCTGTTGCAGTTTTCCCAAAAGTGCTCTTGTCACTTAACTTACTTAAGTCTGCTTATACTTATGCACCGCGTTGAGACACGTTGCCCTAATTATTGCTTACAGCCTGTCTGTGTGCGAATATCCTGACTTCTATAGCGTCCTTCTACTGCTAGCAACGGTAAGGCACGCGTGTTTCGACTGTACAGAGTGAAGCCGAATACTCTGAAAGCGAAACACTCTCAACCACCGCATGGACACATCTGTTCCCAACAACTCGTGATGGAAATCCGGCAAAACCGTCTTGAATTCCATTAAGTCCGCAGCTCATTCGTTTCACCCCACCCCATCCCACCCCGTCGTCTGGTCTAGTACGTTTCTCTCCCACCCCACCCACCCCACCCCACCCTCACCCCACCCCCACACATACACACAGAGTCTCATGCCTACACCCCTTCTGTCCGATGCCTTCCGCTGCTGTACCACAGGCAGACCAGAGCGACGGAGGTTGGGTGACGGGCATTAGCAAGTCTAATCCGTCTCCACCCGGCGTTCAGCTGCGCGAAGACGTTCGGTCCGTACAACGACCTGCGAACCTACTACGCCTCTACAAGGAAGGAACAACCGGGAGACAGCAGAAGAGGCAGACCGACTGGGCGGATGAGCTGCAGATGAAGGTAATCGGCTTCGAACGGAGGTCAGGTCCAGGTAGGCCAAGAGTAGCGTACGAGTGGACCTGCTGTCAACATCGCCGCGGAAGAGCATAACGTCGTATGCTCTGTATGATTGGAGACTGTGTCTTCATCGCCTCGTCTCTGCCAGTGTGGCTATCTCTGCCTCAACCATCGCTCTGCGTGTGCCTGTTTGTTTGTTTCTCTCTGTATATGCATGTGCGTGTGTCTGTCCGACTGTGTTTGGGTTACTCCTATAGGGTATGATGTTGCATATAGGGGCGGAAGATGGCAGAGTGGGTTACGCGCCGGAGCGGTACGCTTGCCTGACTTAGCGAGTTCAAGCCCCGTTAGCGTCCCTATAGTGGCTTTCGCACAGGCAGTAATGCCTCCTAAGCCACTTTAAAGTTTAAACCATGCTAAGAATGAATTAGAGCGATTTA
>CM030832.1:11997918-12022918 GCA_018105865.1 Metaphire vulgaris
AACCGTTATAACTCAATAGCGGCCATATGCTACACTGTAATGCCTTGTTGGTTAGATCCCTGCTTTCACTCAACCAACGGCGCGTTCTTCTGGGCGAACTAGCCGCGGTTGGTTGGTCAACGATTTATTTTTAAGAAAATTAAATTGAGCAATTTGCAGAAAGGAATAAATGAATTTAAGAGAGGATCATATATATATATATATATATATATATATATATATATATATATATATATATATATATATATATATATATATATATATATATATATATATATATATATATATATATGATCGGTGGGTTACCTCGACGATCTGACTCTGGGCGGGCCCACAAGTATAGTCAGCAGACATCTCAGCCATTGAGAGGGTGTAAGAATCTGGGGTTGTCCTTGAACCACGACAAATGCGAAGCCATTCACAGAGGTCCAATGCCGATAACCAACACATCCCTGGACCGGTTTTCGCGGGTCAGTGTTCAAGACGCCACCTTGCTGGGCTCAGCGCTGGAAGTTTCAACCGCCTTCGAGGTGCTCATGTCCAGCCGAATAGCGGACTTACAGACGGCCCTCAGTCGCTTGCTCTTGATTCCAAGGCAAGACGCCCTCTTTCTGCTTCGAAGTTCCCTGAGCCATTCAAAGCTCCTCTATACGCTGCGATGCACCCCTTGCGCCGAACATCCACTTCTAGAGAGTTTCGACGCAACCATGCGCGAGGGCCTAAACAGCATATTAAACATTCAGCTTTCTGACAGCCAGTGGCGTCAGGCGACGCTACCCATTAGGGACGGAGGTCTGGGGATTCGTCGGGTGTCCATGCTTGCACCGTCTGCCTTCTTGGCTTCAGCTGCAGGCACCCGACCCCTCCAGTCTTCCATGCTAGAGAAAGCCTGTGTAAGCACCGACGCGCATGAATTGCAAGTCAAGAACCAGTGGTCCTCCATGAGTCAGCTGCCGAGCCCAACGTCCGGCTCCCTCACCAAGCAGAGCACCTGGGATCGTCCTCTAATTCAAAGGGAAGTAGCACATCTACTCCAGACCCATCAAGGGCAATACCACCAAGCCCGTCTGCGAGCTGTCTCAACACGACACGCTAGCGACTGGCTCCATGCACTTCCAATCACCAGTTGTGGCCTTCGCATGGACGATGAAACGATCAGAGTCGTCGTCGGTCTACGGCTAGGGCCACAATCTGCGAGACCTTTGCCCTTGCGGTGCTATGGTCTCTGAGGACGGCGCTCATGGGCTCTCATGCCATCTAGGCCCAGGTCGTGTCCCCCGACACTGCTTGCTGAACGACATAGTTCAGAGGGCCTTGGTTAGGGCCGGGATCCCTGCTATCAAAGAGCCGCCTGGTCTCTGCCGAACCGATGGGAAAAGGCCAGACGGCATGACCCTGATCCCGTGGCGGACAGGCCGAAGCCTGATCTGGGATGCAACTGTGGCAGACACAGTTGCCCCCACGTATTTGCCAATCACAGCGCTCGCAGCAGGAGCCGCCGCAGAAACAGCTGCGGCTAGAAAGACATCGAAATATCAGGCCCTCTCATCCACCTACATCTTCTTGCCGCTGGCATTTGAAACATTTGGCCCCATCAACAACGACGCCCTCTCCTTTATCAACGATCTGGGTCGACTCATTGCCCTACAATCCGGGGACAATAGAGAAGGATGCTTTCTGTTCCAAAGAATATCCGTCACGATTCAGCGTTTCAACGCCATCGCATTCCGAGGAACATTTCCAAATCTGCAACCGAACGAGAGCTAGCACACTATAATTTCATGTCTCCGGACAATTTTTTATCATAAGTCCTCGGGAATGAAGTACTGAGGGCATAAAAAAAAAAATATATATATATATATATATATCGACTATTGTGAATCCGCACCTAAATCGATTGTATTCATGCATATGTTTGCATTATGATACAAACGGTAACAAACCATACACATATTATTCTGCAGATACATCAGTGTTATTCAACTATATGCATATTCCCTGCATAAACATTTACCGCGACATATCTTTTACACAAATGATAATATTGGCCACGACACAATAGGGATGTCTTTGAACTCTTTGAACGTTAGTACGGACTCTCTGTTTACGTGGAAGCCCTTTCTATCCCTAAATAGGCGTTTTGAGGTCTTTGCTGTATCTGCAAAGGTTATTGGTTCACGCTGTTCGATATATATATATATATATATATATATATATATATATATATATATACTATATGTATATATATACTGTATATATATATATATAGGCAGAAGAAAATGCTTTGCTACCATGCGACGCTTCCCTTGTAATGACGCAATAAAACATATGATACATTCTCAATTTATTTTTAATAGTTGGTCATAGAATAGGAGAGGCGGGAAGTTATTAGAGTTGCAACAACACTGGACGATGGAGCAGAGGTCGCGGGTTCGATCCCGCAGGAGCCCTACGGTCGACTCAGCCTTACTCGCTAGAGGGCGGTGGTAAACTGAGGAGCAGCGCTAGGCTGCGAAGGTAAAACGTGGATTCGGGGAAAGTAATGGCAGCTTACCTTAGATTAATGGAGTATACCACCAACGTCGCTGATTGCCCAGGCCCGAGAGAAGCGCCGGAACCCAACGCTCGGACTCGAGTACGGGACCTACCTTTACCTTTACCATAGAATAGGTAACTAGACTTTCTATACGTGTCAAGTTTACAAGTGACATGACTTTTAGCGAATTGCAATGAGCTCTTCGTGCATTTCACAAGAGACCTACTGTAATTACTGTAGTCTTCTCTGCAAAAATAGACTCTTAACAGAATATTTTTAGATTGGGGTCGTCCATAAATTACGTAACGCGGTTAGGGGAGGAGGTCCGGCCATTTGTTACGAAGTGTGACGACGGGGAAGGGGGTCCGCAGATGTGACGTAACGCAAAAAATTCAAATGATGACGTTTGACCTTTTTTCTCTCGTCAAGCTTTTGGAGAGGAAAAATTACAAGGATGACCTTTTTTGCTTGTCATGGTTTTTTAAGAGGAAATAATGCAAGGATGACCTTTTTTGCTTGTCAAGACTTTTCGGAAGACGAAAATAGGGGCGGTCGGCCCTTTGTTACGTCATATTTTACGGGGGTCTGACGTCACGTTACGTAGGGAGGGGTCAAAAAGTGCCATAATCGCGTTACGTCATTTATGGACGACCCCTTATACCATCTCACAAGAGATATTCGTTTGACGACCGCAGGATTTTTGCAGGCCTATTTCAGAACAAATAGCAAATAGAAGGACGTATGAGTGGTTTCGTAGGATTTCTCCTGTGCTGAACATCACTGTCACAGTGTCACTCATACGTCTGCCTTCAAATTTCGAGTCAACTCGATTTAAATCATATAAAAGTATCTTCCATATCTGTAAATTCACCGCCAGAAATTGCAAGTGAAAGATTGTTTTCAGAAGGAGAATAGAAATCAGAGGCGTAGCGAAGGGGCAGGGAGGGGCATATGCCCCCGGGCGCCGAGGTGAGGGGGCGCCAAAATCGGGTTTTTGGTAAGTTAAATGCATAATAAATAAAAAGAAACAAGTGCGACGACCTTTTTTCTCGTCCGGAGTATAGGGAGAAGGGCGCCGAGACCGAGAGAACGATGTGACGACCTTTTTGCCCGTCAGCAGTGTTGGGGGGGGGGGCGGGCGAACGGCACACTTTGCCCCCGGGCGCCGGATACTTTCGCTACGCCTGGAATAGAAATATAGGCATATTCACATTTCATGCAAATTATTTTCTTCTGGTTAAGATGATTTTAAATGAAACTACACGTAACACTCTTCTTTGTTTAAATATAATGTCCATAGGTCTACGCTGGTAAACGTAGGCCTATTCTTTGATTGTCAGACAAGCAAGCGATTTCGAGTGGGAAAGAACAGCTTCCTGTAGTGCAGTGGCTCTCAAACTGGGGTCCGCGGACCCATAAGGCAGTATTTCCAAAACTGTGGGTCGCGATCCAAAAGTGGGTCGCAGGGCTCAGTCTAATGGGTCGCAGGGTAGCGCGAAATTAGATAAAAAAGCGTCATTTTCTAACCAATGCCACAATGTCACAAGCCTTGAAAGTTGCAAGTAGGCTTAGGTTTGAAGAAATTTATATGCATACAATCCTCCGTAGGCCTACACGTTTCATATTAAAATGATTAGTGTTTTATCCAATTTTAGTTGACAATAAGTTTGCAGGATTGCGGCATGTTACAAAACAGCTGAAGAGAGTCGCACAGTTCCAAACAGTTTAAGAAACCCTGACCTATAGAACTTTTAAGTATTAAACTTATGACGAATTTGCGCAAGGAAAGCGTATTCCGACCATTTTGCTGTGAAACTCCGTTAATAATAGAGAATCTCCTGATAATGAATTTTGTTACTTAGAGGTTAAGCGATTTTCCTTACTCATAGGATTTTTAAGACGCGTAAGAAAGGTATGTTCCTTGTAAAATTTTTAAACAAGATAATTTTAAAGCAATTTAAATATCTATTTCTTTCATTTCGTCTGATTTTTGGAAAAATATAAATAATTCGGCCTAATATATTTACGATATTTTCATTAGAATTGAATCAGAGCTTTTTTTTTTCCTTTTATTCAAAACTCAGAAGTCGTTTTCAATCAACGATCGCCAGATGGCCTAATGGGTTTTTTTAAAAATATTGCATGCTATGATTGGGGTCGCGGCCTGTTACAAAACTGCTAAAGTGTGCCGCGGTCAGGGCCGGATTAAGGTCCGAGTGAGCCTGGGGCTGAGAAAAAAGGCCGTCTTCTATACTGAAAATCTCTGACAAGCAAAAAGTTATCTCCCTTCCAAATCGTGCTGACAAGCAAAGAAACAAAAACAAAAAAGGTTATCTCGAAAATCGGTGGGCCAGGGCTACAGCCCCTTCAGCCCCCGCCTCAATATTGCCCTAGCCGCGGTTCCAAAATATTTGGGAAACCCTGCCATAGGGGACCGCCAAGCGGTTTCAGGAGGACCGTAAAGGGATTACTTTCTCAAGATACATATCTCACCAACACCTCAGCCTCCGAACATAAAACACAGTGGTGGTTCTATGAGTGCTGATTCCATTTGAATTTAAATTTTATGACTAAGATTTGCAATTTTCTGATTAAATAATTGATTGACAAAACAAATAGTCTATTTTTAATTACAGTTAATTTAAAATTCAAATTGTATAAGATCCGTGAGTCATCCAAAAAAAATTTCTAAGGGGCTGTCCATTAATTACGTCAACAAAATAGGGGAGGGTTTGAAAAAGTTTGACAGTTTTTGACAGGGGAGGGCTCAAGAGAAGTTGACGTCAACAATTTCATTTTTTACAAATGATAAAATTAGGAAATTTCATGGAATATTGAAATAATATCATGAAATTTCATTTTTTTTACAAATGATAAAATTAGGAAATTTCATGGAACAGGCCTACTATTTATTACAATAGAAAAGAGCCTGACAAGCAAAAACAAGGTCATCAATCATCATCACATTATGACACTTGATGAACAAAAGAAAGGAGAGAATGGTCATCGCCGCAAAAATAATAACCTTCTAAATTTTTTAGGAGACCCGTCACTGATCTCAGTGATCTTAGTTGGGGGGTCAAAAGTTTTTGACATAATTATAGGGGTGAAGGCTGCTTTGCTCGCGCGACAGTTGTTGACATGAGGCGAGCTTCGCTTGCTGCGAAATTGCTTCGCGTCGCTCGAGGCAACGAATATTCCAGAATGACCAATCAGAACGTTTCACCCAGCCAACCAATCAGAACGCTTGAAGGTAATCAATCAGAACGCTCACACAGTAACATTGAGCCAACCAATCAGAACACTCACACAGCCAAACAATCAGAACGCTCAAACGCAACCAATCAGAACGCTCGAAGGTAACAGACATACAGAATAACGATTTTAATATGATAGATAGGGGGTGTCACTGAAAGTTGACAGTTGTTGACAAGGGGAGTAGGGGTCAAAAATTGCCCAAAATTACAGGATAATTAATGGACAGCCCTATGACAACGCGGATCTTATTGACCACAGGACGATTGACCATTAGGACGATTGACCATACTGATACTCACGGCTGTGGTCAATCGTACAGTGGTCAAAAGTCCGCTGTGGTCAATCGTCCAGTGGTCAATCGTCCTATGGTCAATCGTCTTATGGTCAATCGTCCTGTGGTCAATAGTCCTAGAACCCCTAAAAGACCACAACGCAAGAAATCCTAAATATTTTGAGAACCGCTGATGAAGTGCGATCGTGCGGTAAGGCAGAGAATGGAATTGACAGTAATATTGGTGAAGTAAAATTAATTAATATTTTATATTTTATAATCAAACATCATGATAAACAATGTAGGCTTACTGTATAGGTCTCTATAATTAGTGTTATATATATACATATATATTATATCTATAACATTAAAATCGTTATCTGTATGTCTGTTGCCTTCGATCGATTCTGGTTGGTTGGCTGTGACAGAGCGTTCTGATTGGTTGCGTTTGTAGCGTTCTGATTGTTTGGCTGTCGAAGAGCGTTCTGAACAGTTGGCTGTGTGAGCGTTCTGATTGGTTACCAGAACAGCGTTCTGATTGGTTGGCTGAGAACAGCGTTCTGATTGGTCGTTCTGGAATTGGATTTTGGATTGCACTGTTTTGATTCGAGCGAAGCGATTGCTGATCAATAAATCGGTTCGCAGCGAGCGAAGTTCCATCCCCCTGCTTTTTCCCAAATTATTATCGCGCGAATCCTCAGAGCCTTCGAGTTCTAGTATATATATATATATCACAAATGAGTCAAGAGTGTTTCGCTATAGGCCTATAGTGCCTATAGGGCCTATACAGGATTATAATCGAGTGACTCATGACAACATGTAAAAATCTTGTCCAATAGGCGGACTTGTTATAAAAAATTATAATTAGAACCACATAATCATGCGCCTCTGCATAATTTGCAGCTTTAAACCAAATTAAAGCTACAAATGTATCTGAATATTTGGTGAATTTGTAGGATTCATCTTATAGATATTTTAATTACCATGTGTTACAAGACTGTGACAACGTTTCAAAAGACATGCATCATAAACTATGCAAATAAAATGAAAACAAAACTGATGTTTGAGCAGATATATTTGGTGGACAAATCCGTCCTTAGATCCCGTCTTCCCCGATGTGTTGACTCGTCTCTCAGCATCAATTATAATTATATGGCATATCTATAGCTTCAGGATACATCATGAGAAAACAAGGCTCTTACTGTCTAGAAAAGGAACTAGGCCTAATTCAAGGAACACTATCTGACGGAAGATCACGTGGAAATCCAAGAACATCTTGGCTATAGATGACATAACAACAAGGACTGAACTCTCCTTTCAAATCATGATTCGGAAGGCAGAGGTACGACAGAAATGGAAAGACATGATACATGTATAGTGTAGCCCAACCTCACATCGAGGATGGCTGAAGAACAGCAGAGAACAGAAATAGAGCAGAACAGAACAGAACAGAACAGAATAGATAAGAACAGAACGGCTCGGTCTTCTAATAGCCGGAGTTTTCGGGATTTCTAAACGCACTGTTTTGATTATAGACGCTCCATTGCTGATCAATAAATCGGTTTAAATGGTAGCAGTTCCATCCCCACTGCTTTTTCCCAAATTATTATCGCGTCCGAATCCTCAGAGCTCTTGGAATTTCGAGAAATTAAATACGTTTGGCTATGCAGTGCCCAAGACCGACTCCCTTCTTAATAGAATTCCCACTAGGAAAGAATTGGATGGACTATACAGGCACCCCAAATATATGATATATTATATACAATGTATATGTATATATATGTATATATTATATATGTATGTATAGTATATGTATATATGTATATATATGTATATATTATATACAATGTATATGTTATGGCCCGTATACCAAATTGAATGCACTGCATCATATATATATATATATATATATATATATATATATATATATATATATATATATATATATATATATATATATATATATATATATATATATATATCGAATAACAGAATCGTTGTTCGGATTTAAAACAACTAATAACGGACCAAACACTAAAAGGAGCATGCACAATTCTCTACCCCATGGCATTTGGGCTCCATCCTCTACCAGTGAAGACGGTGTTAAATCCTCACGCTGCCTGACAAATCGAGCAAATAAATCTATATTTATCAAAAGAGTCCTACACTTACAGAAGTACATTCCCAAGAATTGAATCATTGAGTCTGGCGTAAATCTCTTGAAATTATTAAATTAGGCTATAGGCATATATACACGTTCATAACCAGACATTGCATTTCGAACCCATCGCCACTTCGTTGTTGGCGGAAGGATAAAAACAACAACAGCACAACGATAACAGGACCAACAACAAAAACATCATCGTCATCGTCATCATCATCAACAACAACAACAAGACATGTCATCGCTCTTCTGATAATCGCTTTTGTGTATTATTAGGTCTGCTGGCCTAAAGCCAAGTTTGCGGAGACTACAATATATACAGCTGCAGAAGCCTACGGAACACAGGAATATTAATTCATATTTGTTGACGTCGCATATAATTATAATTTTAAGGGTTAGAATTCCTATTCGAGATGAAACCTATACTTGTTCTATATATCATTTGAATTTCCTCACCTGAATGTTATGGACGTATACCGGTGAATGCACTGTTTTTTTTGTATTTGCCGTGCTGATATTTGTGCTCAAATGACGCACTCTTCCATTTGTCGGGGGTTGGGAATCCAGATTAACTCACTTCCACTGGTTAAGGCCGACCTCTGACGGCGGAAGTGAAAAATGTAAGTGATTGCTCGACTGGTCGTTCGTCTCCACACCGGAGGTCGACAATTTTGGGGGGAATGCGGTGGCCTGACCCCCCCCCCCAATACTACTGTAATAAACGACCACTAATTGGAGACAGGGCTTGAAACTAAGCGTACTGTTAGTCTTCGTATTAGACGAGCGGTCCATTAGTGCGTGAAGCATATACAGTCAAGCTCCTCGTGTTTGAAATTTTTAAATAAAGGAGTTGGGGCGTTGAAACTCCGTGGAAAATGTGAGTGAACCCCTTTTGCTCATACGCTATCTAACTATTATACTGCCGCTAGTAGCTCTATTATAATTATTAGAGCACAAAAAAGAAAACGCTCGGCTGTATGCTGGGCAGAGTAACTAATTTTTTATAATCAGAACCATTTTGAAATTCATATTTCTCGTTTTTTGTTAGCAATCAACAGCATGAGTCTTCTGCATAAGACCGTACTTGAGCAGTGTTTTATCCAGGCCTGTTATAGGGGGAGATTCTCCTCACAGAAAAATAAAACCTCAAAATTCCCTCCTCCCCAAAATAAAATTTTTCAGCATTCACACAAATTTATGCTTTGAACTGTGTCTCTCCCTTCCAGCCAAGTCAACCCCCCCCCAAGGCCTGGAGTCTGAATAGAACACTGGTACTTGAGCAAGGTCAAGCTGGCTGTCATAATTCGCACACTCGTGTATAGGTCTGTATTAAGACAAGTATAATTATATTGACATATAAATATTTATATATACAATTGAAATTCATTGAAATTCATTTATCTTCTGACAGAGCTAGCAAAACGATTGAGAACTTGAAATCATCGAGAATGTAGAATATAAAAGAGATAGCTATACAGATAGATAAGGAGATAGACATAAAAACAGACAGACAGACAGACAGAAAAACACAGACAGAAGACAGGATGCAGCTACTTGTATATGAGTCGCCATGATTTTCGTGGGGGCAGTTTGCTATTTAGGAAAGTAGTGCTGACGACGTTTTTCTCTAATCAGAGGAAGTGGTATTGAGTGTTTTACCAAGTTTCCTTTTTAAATTATTTATTCCGTTTCGTGCAGAGGTGCCATGGAATGGACGCCCGCGATTTCCACTGGCGTGCATTGCCCTAATGTGTCGGCCAAAAAATTGGCGCTAATGCACGTGCACCAGAACCCCACACTGTACTCTCTGACCCCAATACGGGTGTGAATTGAATTAGAGTTATTTACCGCGCGCGGCCTACATATATATATAAGCACGAAGATATATAGAGAAACGTCTTGATCTTGTCTATAAGGAAACAAGGCAGTGTCGATTATAGTTACCTTTGAAATCTCTACAGACAAATTTTCCTTTCTCAAATCGTTTGAGTTTCGGTCGGCGATTTTTCGATTGAATCAAATTCAGCGTCAACTGTCTTCGACGAATCTATTTGTCGAAACGGCGATCGACAAAAACGACGCGCGGACAGAAGCAAGAATTCAACAAAGCCTCTGCACGCTTCTAAACAAGCTTCGTATGATACAACGACTGAGACGAAGAACGATGATTGTGATGTAGTTGTTGCGAGGTCTGCAGTTGTTGTTGATGTTGTTGTTGTTGCTGCTGCTGCTGTTGTTGCTGTTGTTGTTGATGATGATGCATTGCGGATAACAGTGCTGCGTGATGGGAAGGCATGGAGGCGGCCGCGGCAGCTGCAGCAGCAGCTGCGATGGAACCGTTGATGTGATGATGGGTCGACGAGGAGACGAGAACTGGATGCGACAGCTTGAACAGGTGTCCTGAAAGCGCGTTCGGCGAACGCTGAGCCGCCGGCGATTCGTGGGTGGGAGTGACGCAGCTCAGCGGACTGCACTCCGAGGACAGGGTCCCGCCGCCGCCGCCGCCGCCCTGACGGTCGTGTACGACGGGTGGACTGGACCCGGTGTCCAGTTCTCCCCCGGCGCCTACTCCGCCGCCGCCGCCGCCGCCGCTTCCCTGACAGCTGGAGTCCGTTCCGTGCGGAGACAGCATCTCCCCGTTCGGTCCCATGGGTCCGACGACGAGCGGCGTCATCCGCTTCTCCTTCTGCCGCCGATTGCAGAACCAGACGCGAACGACCTCCTTCTCCAGCTGCAGGTGATCGGCCAGGTGCGCGATCTCGTGCGCCGCCGGCTTCGGCTGCTTCATGAAGTGCGACTCGAGGGCTCCCTTGACCGTCACCTCGATGCTCGTCCGTTTCTTGCGCTTGCGTCCCTGGGCGGCGATCTTGTCGATGTTCGACGGCGATCCGCTCGTCGAATCGGCCTCCTCGAGCCACTTCTGCAGCAGCGGCTTCAGCTTGCACATGTTCTTGAAGCTGAGCTGGAGCGCTTCGAACCGACAGATGGTCGTCTGCGAGAAGACGTTGCCGTACAGCGTTCCGAGGGCGAGACCGACGTCCGCCTGCGTAAATCCGAGCTTGATGCGACGCTGTTTGAACTGCTTGGCGAACTGTTCGAGATCGTCGGACGTCGGCGCGTCTTCGCCCTCCGACTGGACGTCCGCTCCCTGCTGCAGCAGCAGCCCGGACGACGCCTCCGACAGGTACCCGGACGCCGTCGCCGCCGCCGCCGCCGCCGCTGCCGCCGCGGCGTCCCTCCAGCTGCCCCCGAATCCGTTCGTCGAATGGTGGTGGAAACCGTCGAACATCAGGCTGTACGGCGTCGACCGCGACATGGACCCCCCGTTCACCGGGACCTGTGAGCCGGAGGATCCGGTGACCGGCAACTCCATCAGAGAAGCCGGCCATGGCTGCTGCGACTGCGGCTGGTGCGGCTGGTGCTGATGGTGAGGATGGAGAGGATGCTGCTGGTGGTGGTGGTGGTGGGGGTGAGAAAGCGCAATCTGAGGACTTCGTTCCGAACGATTTGACTGGAGTGACGCGGAGACGGAGGAGAGTCCGGTGGCAGCCGCCGCAGCTGTCGCCGCCTCCTGGATCGACTTAACCTCCGCCTGGATCGTAGGGATGGCGTTCGCCGACCACGCGTTGATGTCCGCCGCGTGATACGGAGAGATTCCGAACCACTGACCGTTGACGTACGATCCGAAAGGAACTCCGACTGCATCATGACTACCATGTCGCTGTTCAGCTCCGTAGTTCTTCAGCTGCGGCTCAGAGTGATGCTGTTGTGCTGCTGCTGCTGCGGATGATGGTGGTGATGGTGTGACTGGTTGATCTGATGCGATTGCTGTTGCTGCTGATGTTGTTGTTGTTGTTGTGGTTGATTATTTTGATGATGGTGGTGTTGGTGATGCAGATACTGCGATCTGGTCATCTCATCCGAAATTGCGTTCGAAAAGGGGGACAGCGGACTGGCTCCCAGTAGATACGGATTGGCAGAGGCGACAGACGCCGAAGCGGCGCTGGTCATTGTCTTCGTCGGTTCCTAGTCGGTCGGTCGCGAAACACGCCCGACGCCGATCCTATCTGACTTGCTAATAATCCCGATCGGGCGCCGTTCTCGTCTCCCTTCTGTTTCTGCTTCGGCTGCAGCGGCGGCGGCGGCGGCGGCGGCGAGCCAGCGCCGGCCGGCCGGGGTTACGTCCCACGGTTTGCTCCATGCATTGAACTCTTTATGCCTCTTCGTCACGTCCCAGCGACTCCGCGGAGCAACCGCCAGCTGGCAGGCATTTTCCCGCCCAACACCTGCATCCGCTGCGCTCCGATTGGCCGGCCGGTCGTTTGATTGACAGCCGTACTGTCAACGCAGGCGACGCTCATTGTTTGGAGACGCGTCTCGACCGCGACTAAAGCGACATCTGTCGGCGGATTCGATCCGCGTTGTTTCCATTTTTGTAGCGCCGTGTTGGCGTCGGACGGCGCTTTAGACGACAACGACGGCGACGACGACGGCGACTTAGGCTATTTAGCATTTCCATTTTTTCTTTGGTCCGCCGCTGTTGCTGCGTATAGCCTAATCGGCTAATATTAGTCCTAATGCAACGATTGGCTGCTTAATTGCCAGAAATAAATGCGCTTCTTAATAGAATTGACCGCTAAATATGATTAAAGTTTAACTGAGACTAACATCTTAGAAAGTCTACATCTAAATGAATTTCATCAGAGTTGACATCGGTCTTTCTAGGTCAGTCCGATTTCTTTGCCGTTATTCTCTGCCATCCCATTGTCAGAGGCGTAGCGACGGGGGATATGTCGGTATATATACCCTTCCCCCCCCCCAATAAGATTCAGACTACCTTAAAATTTTTAATGCATTTTTTAAAGATTTTCAAAGTTTTTAAATATTTATACTCCCAAATCACATTATACCCCCATTAAATTCCTGGCTACGCCCTCTGCAGGAGACTCTAGTGACGAAATAGGCCTGAGTGAAGGCAGAGCAACCTGATTTCTAGTAATAAAACAATCTTGATTAAAGCGCTTAATCCCTGCGTTCAATTAGCCGAGAATTGGTGGCTTCGGCCATCTTCGGACTACGACGCTCTCCGGTGAGGGTGAAACATTTGATTTTAGGATGACGAGCCCCTCCCCCTCTCCCCATACTGGAGGTCGATAAGTTTCAGGGTAAGAAAGTCTGCCTCGCTGCTTTTATGAAAAAACGAGCATTGCATCTTATCCTCTGAAATTCAATTAAGTCCAGCGGATGTTTTTGTCAGATGTGCTTTGCATGGTTGGCGGTACTCCCACAGATTTTTAAGACGAAGCAGTGGAGTAGCCAAGGGGGTTTGGGGGTTAACCCCCCTAGGCTGCCGAAAACAAAATATTTTTAATGAGTTTCTATGCATTTTAAATTTTGGGACGCGATTTTGGGGATCAAAACCTCCCTTGGCCATAGAATGTATAGAATGTACCGGTTTCAGAGGTGACGACCATTTTTTTGCTTGTCAGGACAAAAGAGAGATGACCTTTTTTGCTTGTCAAGATTTTTCCGAAGTTGGTCGCGGTCAAAACCGAAAACCAAACCCCCTTCAGGAAATCCTGGCTACGCCACTAGGACGAAGAATAAATATTCGACTTACATTAAAATTGAGTTCCTAAGTACTTCGACGATCTGGCATCCACTATAGTTCACCAATTGGCCTATTCCATTATTAGCATCACTCACATGCACTCACGTATGTATGTATGTATGTATATATATATATATATATATATATATATATATATATATATATATATATATATTGAGAAACCAAAATTGTCCGGAGACTAAAAATTATTGTGTGTGTCAACTCTCGTCTGGTTCGTCGAGGTTTGCAATGCATATGGAGAGCGTTTCTCGAAAAGATACTGCGTTGAAGCGTTGTATGACCATGGACAAACGCTGGAATAGAAAGCTTCCTTCTCTTATGTCTCCAGAAGACTCTGAAATGCGACGACCTAACTGCTTGACGAAAAACTGCGCATCTAGACTAATGGGCCCGAAGGGACTCAAAGGCCAAAGGCAAACAGATGTAATCTGTTGTCAGTTCTGCGTGTACTTGGCATTTTTGCGAACTGCTGCAGCCTCGGCAGCAGTGATATTTCAGTTCGGGAAATAATTTCAGTTTCTATTCAGTTTCAGTTCTAGGGTTGCCAATTTCAGTTTGAAAATTTTCAATTTCAGTTCACAAAACAATTTTAGTTTCTATTCAGTTTCAGTTCTAGGGTTGCCAATTTCAGTTTATATTCAGTTTCAGTTCGGGAAATAATTTCAGTTTCAGTTTCAGTTAACAGCTGATAATCATTTTCAACATTCAATAAGTGGCAAGTAACAATTGTTCTGTTCAGTTAAACAGTAAGTTAAGTATCTGTTAAATCCAATGTGCATTTAGTTTTAAAAAGACTCGCATTTCTAAAGAGCCCAGCTGTTACACTGTGACAAAGGCTCAACATAGGCCTGTTAGGCAGGCGCAGTGATCAAATCTTCAGCCGGATCTGCTAATTGAGCGTAGACGACGCTTTCTCCAGAAAGTCAGTGCATCTTCAAAACAGAAATTGCTGAAGTTCTGACAAGTAGCAATCCAGCAATTTGAAATGGAAACACAGGATTAGCGGACATGCCGGTAGGTGTTGCAGATGCTATCATCAACTTATTATTATGTATGATTTTGCTGCCGCCAGTAGCTGTTCTGTTTGACGAGATGCCAGCCAGAATGATGCCACAGATATGGTCAAAATGGAGCAGCAACAGGGATAGGATTAAATTGAAATGACTGGGATCAAGTCAGCGACTTGTGAAATATTAGGCCTATGAGCTTTCTTGAACCGCTAAAATGGTGAAGGTGACACTCCAAATTTAGAAGTGATGGCAGAATATATGACATTGGCGAGTCAGTTTGAAGAATGTCAGAGTAATTTGCACATTGCATAGTTTTGTGATAAAAAGTAGGTAATAAAATTTCTTTTACCGGACTGGCGCTTTCAAAATTGGCTCAGCGGGTAAGTTGTGTATTTAAATCCAAAAACCTTTAGAAAATTTTCAGCATTTACTAACAATTTCAGTTGGGAAATAATTTCAGTTTCTATTCAGTTTCAGTTTTAGGGTTGCCAATTTCAGTTTCTATTCAGTTTCAGTTGGGAAATAATTTCAGTTTCAGTTTCAGTTTCAGTTAACTGATTTAAAAAACAGTTTCTATTCAGTTTCAGTTCACTGAAATATCACTGCTCTGCGCAGCCGACAAAAAAATATATATACATATACATATATATATATATATATATATACAAACACTTACACGTATATACCGGCACACACGCCAGTATATTATATATATATATATATATATATATATATATATATATACAGTGTATAGAGGCTATATGTATATATTTATATATTAGCTAGGGCTGGTAACGATTAATTTAAATTTATTAGTTAACTTTTAAAAATTAACGATTAATTAATAGTTAATTTCGATTAAAGCCAAAATTTAAAATTTATGGTGTCATAAGTAACATTTATTAAACGTAGGCCTACTTGTCGAAAATCTAAATAACCCTGGAACGTCTCCTTTATATGTCATCATCATTTAACCAACTACGCAAACAGACAAGTTTGTTGACATTATTTGGTTCAAGTGATGAGCCGGTCTTATTGACAATATATCCAAAATGTTCGTGTAATCGTCCGGAAATTTGTTTATATTTCTTGGCCGCATTTATTACTTTTTGACTTCCGGTACATTTGTAAGTAAGTGATGGGTCGATTAATCGTTATAAAAATTAATCGTTAAAAATTTTTAACGATTATTCGATTAATTAATCGTTAACTTTTGCAGCCCTAATATATATATATATATATATATATATATATATATATATATGTGTGTGTGTGTGTGTGTGTGTGTGTGTGTGACGCGCTGAATTATAAACAAGGTATTTGTGCGATCTTCGAATATAAAACATCGTCAGTTGTAGCGATGGTTGCAGTGTTTTCCTTCACGGATCTTCAGATTCAGTCGAATGATTGTCACTCACTTGAGATCTGACGACTCGAATTTCGGCGCAAAATCGAGCGCTGCCCGTCGTCACTCGACTCACACCGGTATGCGTCTCCGTCATCCATCTTCTACGTCATCACCTGACGCCCGACGTCATCGCCTTAACGGCAGGCACCTGACAGGAAATCATCACCTGTCGGCGCGAAGAGAGGTGAGAAACACGCCGGCGCTGTTCGGCGCGCAGCACTCCTCCGCCTGAAGTATACAGCCACTTCCGGATCATGCACATGATCAGATGCAGACCTTAGATGGACGGTGGACAGGCAGCGGTCAGGCCTATATAGTCCCCACCACAACGTTCCTCCTTCGCTATACATCAAGGGTTGACCGTCGACGCGAACGTCTTCTTCGGTGTTTTTCCGGAAGAAATATCCTCAAAAGAACGAAATTTCGCGGTTTAGATCAGATTTCGACGAACGCGGGTAATAGATCTGGCACATGCGTTTATAGCAAAAGGATCATGGATTTGCACAATCGATCACCTGGCGTATATATATATATATATATATATATATATATATATATATATATATATATATATATATATACTGTGTTTCTTCCCACTGAAGAAACAAGCGCGCGTTCAAAATGCATTTCATATACGACCAATGCTGTGAAACGATGTTTTCACATATAGCCTGAAGCGGATTTTTCATGGGGACAGAGGCGTACGTGGCTAGGGGGCGGGGGCTTATGCCCCAGGCGCTGAGATGGGCGGAAAAATCGAGTGCTGTGTCAGGGTAGCAAAGGGCATTACGCTTAGTCAGGCCAAGTTGTTTAGGCCGTTCGTGCTCGTAAGTGCACGATAACGACCTTTATGTTGCTCGTCAGGAATTTTCACAAGTTGAAAACTTGAATTTGAGGGGGTGCCATCAGAATGCTTTGGCCCCGGGGCGCGGGATACCCACGCTACGCCTCTGCATGGGGGGATCTGGAGGAGGGCTGGGAGAACTGGAAACCTGACCTCTCCAGTGGCCGGTGGCCCTCATGCTTCAGTACGCTCATTCTAATTAACAAGACTCCTGCATGCAAGTTTATGAAAAATAGTTGGCCACCTTGCTTAGAAGTTGCCACCCCCAACGGTCCTCAGAGGCGTCATTTGTGGGGGCTGGAGTCGCCACTAAATGAAAATAGTAATCTATTGTATTAATATGTGCAACAACAAAAAAAAACAGGGACGTGGCCCCAAGGAAATGAAAATATTAATTTCAGTCAACTATTTTTGGGTAATTGCAACGTAAAAAGAACTGACGAGCAAAAAAAAAAAGGTCGCCGACTTTTTTGAAACTCACTCAAACTAACTCAGTCAAAAAATTTTCAAAAATTCCACCAAGAAAAGTGTGAAATGACGCCACTGGTCCTCACCAATTCCTGGAGTCGCCACTACTAGTAGCATTGCTTGTGCTGGCTTCTGTTGCTCAGTTCCTTCCACCACGCAGCTATTTCTAGTGGTAGTACCATTCTTCCTCACCCCTTCTATACCGTGAGAACCTGCACATGCAAGAGCTTCAGTAGATTTGATCTACACAACAAGAAAACGCCACTGACACACAGCAAACGAGCTATATAGACAGACAGACAGACAGACAGACAGACAGACAGACAGACAGACAGACAGACAGACAGACAGACAGACAGACAGACAGAGACAGGGACAGAGACAGGGACAGGGACAGGGACAGGGACATACAGAGACAGGGACTTAGAGACAGAGAGACAGAGACCAGAGACAGCTCTTAATCCGTCCTAGGTCCCGATGGATGATCGCTTCTGAGCATGATTCGAATTCCCTCTCGGCGCCGCATCAGCACCAGAGCGCCCCATCCCCTCCTAATTGACTCTTCTTGCCGCCGCCTGAAATTAAACCACGGACCAACTGCAGCAGCAGCAGCAGCACTGGTCCATCCGTCTCCCTTTCCATCGGCAACCACTCCTCCTTTTCTTCTGCTTCGTTTTCCCCTCCCCCTCTGCCCGTCCGTCCCTCCTGTCCGTCGACGGAGCTGCTAATTTGATTACCGCACCTGTGTTGATGAATTTGAACGGGGTTTCGGGATCGACGCCCGGCGCCCTAAATCATCGCCGAGCCGCTAACTGAGCGGCGCAGAACGGATCGGCTAAATCTAACGGTCGTTAGCGTGGATTTGCAGGACCCGGATGTGGTCTTATTCCGGATCGCAGATCCGAGCTGCGATGAGCGTAATGAAAAGCTGATCCATCTAATCTTTTGGCGAGTTTAGCAAATTCCCTCTGGTCTCGGCTGCCGGGGAAGAGAGCAGATGGGAAACCCATGCAGGCTAAAAGACGGATAAAGGACGGAAGGAGGGAAACGGGAAGGAGGATAGGAGGATAGGAGGAAGGCAGAGGCAACGAATGGCAAAACTACATGTCCTAAATACTATTTGAAATATTGCAGCAATGGAAGCACAAACGAGTCCAGACATTTTACTATCCTATAAAGCTCCTGAAAATTTATGTAGAATCTAAGCTCTCGAAGGAGAAACCTTTCTCTGATAAAACGTTTGCCAAATGGTGCACAACACGAATCTGCCATTAATCCATCTGACCAAAAATTTCAGTTTAACGACACCAGCTTTATAAATGGGGGAAATGTTTAGATTTCAAAGAGTTGAAAATTGCTTAACAGACAAGAATCGATGGCAGATAACTTACAAAAGCTCAAATATTGCTGACTTCGTTGTTTCTATCGTAGGCTGCAGCAGTGCTCCGTGCACCCCTTGTGGCAATGCCAATGGGTTGCAGCCCAGTCGACCCTGTGAGATTGACCCTATACAACACTAAGTGCAGCAGCGTGCAGACTGCAGGGGGGGCGATGGCCCGGGCGCCGACCAGATGGGGGGGACGCCAACATTGAGTCGGCAACCATTTTTGCTCGTCAACCATTTTTTATCGACTTGACCCCGGCTCCCACTGCTTAAATGTCTACGATTCTCCACAGTTTCAGCCTTTTTCACAAACTCATGCCCGACTGCGGCGTCGGTCAGCGCGTCCAGATCGATCAGTTGCCTCCAATTATCATCCTCATTGGTTATGTTTGACTGTCCGAAGAGCGTCCGGAAAAGGCGAAAGTCAACCGGATGAATAAATTTGTAATACTACTCTGCATTAATCAACGTTTTGACCAACCAGCTCACGTCGGATCGGCATGTTGTAGACTATACGAGGCATATGCGGCGCACATCGACCCCGCAGCTCACAGCCGATCACAGGCAGTCGGGTGACCCGACTCACCTTTCTGTCACCGGACCAGATAGCCACGGGCGCTTCGGTGGACGGGATTGGATGTAGTTACGTGAATTTGCGTCGGAATACGTGAAAACTGACCTACAAAGTCCAGAAGAGAGCGATGGAGTAGATGGAATGAGATAGCAAAAGACCCCGGGGAAAAACCGAAAAAAGGAAATGAGTAGAGAACTGAATTTATGGAATGGAGGAATAGGCTATGTCTTGCATCACTATATATATATTAAACAGATGACAGACAGACAGACAGACAGACAGACAGACAGACAGACAGACAGACAGACAGACAGACAGACAGACAGACAGACAGACAGACAGACAGACAGACAGACAGACAGACAGACAGACAGACAGACACACACAGACAGACAGACAGCTATTAATGACATTCTGTAGATCAGGGTTTCCCTAACATTTTGGAACAGCGGCCCACTTCAGCCATTTTGTAACGTGACGCGACCCTAATCATTGCATGTAATATAAAAAAATGCATTAGGCCATCTGGCGAACGTTAATTGAAAAGAATCTTCTGAGTTTTGAATAAATGCAAAACCAAAAGCTCTTATTCAACTCGAATGTAAATATGACAAATATATTACGCAGAATTATTCAAATATTTGCTAAATAAAACAAAATGAGAGAAATATATATTGACATTTTTTTAAATTTGTTTAAAAAAATTTTGACCAGGAACATACCTTTGTTACGCGTCTTAGAAATCATATGAGTATGACAAAGTCCGCTTGACCAATGAACTTAATAATCAATATTTTAACAGAGTTTTATAGTAAAATGGCGGGAATACGGTTTCCGTGCGTAATTCGAAATAAAATAAATTTCTAAAAGTGCTATAGGCCAGAGTTTGCCAAACTTTTTGGAACTGTGCGACTCTCTTCAGCCGCTCTGCAATTAACATGCAGCGATCCTGCAAACTTACTATCAACCAAAATTGGATAAAACGCTAATCATTTTAATATAAGCGGTATAAGGAGGATTGCAGGTAGATAAATTTTTTAAAACCTAGCCTACTTTGTAACTCCAAGGCTTGTGACAATGTGGTATTGGTCAGAAACTGAACCTTTTGAATCTAATTTCGCGCTATATCCCGCGAACCACTTAGACTGAGCCCTGCGACCCACTTTTGGGCCGCGACTCACAGTTTTGGAAACACTGCTGTAGGGTGTATATAGACTGACTGATTTACCGCCATATTGAACAAGAGAGCGGCTTATTTATTCAAAATTATTAATGTTTTCATTGATTTAATTCTGATCGTGACTGATATTATTTGGAAGTCAAAGGATAAATGACAATCGTTTCATTGTCTGCTTAACTGTAGACTGTCTTAGACACGATGCATTGAAAGAAAGCTGCTTGGTAACCGAATGTTTATGGCAAAGAGAAGCTGTGTTTAACTAGCCCCCTTGACATTGGGGATTTTGAAAGCAGATTGTCGGTGGTCAAAATCACTGGGGGGTTCTCCTAAGAAGGCCTAGAACAAACACTGGTTAAAATCACCTTTAAAATTTGACTAATTGTTTCAGTTATTTGAAAAATGCCGAAAGAAAGCGGTTGGTTCAGTGCTTAAAAGAACTTTTCCGATGATAAAAACTGATCGAAAATTACTTCACAGTTTCATAACTAAGTTATGCAAAACTATTTCATTGCCTTTTTAGTGATGCAGATATTCTCCAATGGATCTCTATTGGCAGCAGACCGTCTTGGCCCACTTCAAATCAATCACAACAAACGCCTTTCGCAGAAAATCATTAGACACATACTCAGTGGCGTAGCCAAGGGGGTTGATGTTAACCCTCCCTTGGCTGCCGACGAAACAATTTTTTAATGTGTTTGCATACATTAAAAAAATTTCGGACGTGGTTTTGGGGTCAACCATCCCTTGGCTGCCGACCCAAAATAATTTGTAAGCGCTATAGAACTATAGAATGTAAAGATGGAAGGTGAGGTGACGACCTTCTTTAAAAGTTCTTTTGCTTGTCAGAAAGCACAAGAGAAAAGGTGAGTATGACCGTTTTTGCTTGTCAAGTGTCAAGATTTTTCGAAGTTGGTTATGATCAAAACCAACCCCCCTTCCGGAAATCCTGGCTACGCCACTGCATGCACTTTCTAAGAGTTGTTCGGCCAAAGAATTCATCAAATCCACCAGCAATGCACAGCGACACCACTGCTCTATATAATCTTGACTCCAGAGCCACGGATATTCCACCTACATTGAACGAGAGGAAAACTAGACCGGCCGTTGTATGATGCCAAGAAATATTGCCGTATTAAACTTTTGGTCGAATCGTCGAATGATAAACGCCCGCCGACCCCCTAACAGCAGCTCGGTTGGTTGGATGGTTGGTCAGGGCGCCGGGGAACAAGAAGAACGGTGGTAGCGGGGGAGGGGGGGGGGGGGGGGGGGGGACGAGGGTGTTTTTACGACCGCCACGTCCAATCAGTCGCACGAGGGGTCAACGCACGAAGTGTCGGACGCCGCATGGTCGACCACTGCAGAGACGATTGGACCGACCGACCGACCGACCGACCGACCGACCGGGCGTCTCGGTTACCGTGGCTACGTCGGGCGGCGTGGACGGGAATGGCTAATAAAGTCTCAGTCGATGAAGAAGACGAGAAAGAACAGCGACGACGACGACGACGACGACGTCGACGACCTAGAGGAGAGAAACGTAGCAAGACGGACGCAGACCAGCACAGATACACGAACCGAACGGACAGGAAGAGACAAGATTAACGACTACTATACCGAGCAACGCGAAGACGAAACTTTTCATCTTGAGATTCCCAAACGAATGTTCGCTAAGGAAGCGCCTAACTCAGACGCACCAAGGTCGTCGTCGTCGTCACCATTAGGGGCCTCGTTAGCAGGACAGTTGTCCAAAGGTCGTCGAAAAAGAAATCCACCGCCGGCATTTATGACCGATGGCGTTGGCGTTGCTAGGGGCAGGGCATAGGGGGAGGGTGGCTAGCTGGGGCCTCCATAATCTAGGCCGCTGGCTGGGATCAATCAGTCACGGACGCAAAACCGTCGAGAAATTATTTTTCGGATGGGGAGGGGGTTTGGAGTCTGGGTAACGATGATTAATTACAGCAGAAGCGATACTATGCGACGGGTATACGTTATAATGTGCCAACAACTCATTGGTGACAATTCTTTTCGCTTGTATAACTTTCTTCTCGGAAATGTCGGACCTTCGGACCCTGATGTGTCGCGCCGCCCCCTCAATTTCGGAACCTGGATATGCCACTGGTGTAGTTTTCTACGTTTAAATTGAAATTCCTTAGACTATTCCTCGATTCGATGCGTGTTCGAATCAGAGATCTTCTGTCTCCAACTACTGTATATTTACCCGTTCTCAGCAGTGGCGTAACGTTGGGGGTGGGCACTTTGGAGACAGCCCCCGGGCCCCGGGAGAGGGGGGCCCCGAAAAGGTGGACGACGGCCTTTTTGTTCGTTAGCCGGGGCCCGCTTCAAGGATGCCCCCGAGCCCCAAAAAGTCACGCTACGCCACTGGTTCTCAGTTCTTGTTAGTTTAACTACCGAACCTCCGTATTGTTAATAACCATTAAGTGTGTACTGCACCATTTGCTGAGACGGTTAGCTCAACAACCCCGGAGACAAAAGGGAAGGCAGTTTCTTGTTCCAGCGTCTGTCAGTTACAATTCAACGTTTCAACGCAATCGCCTTCCGAGGTTCTTTTCCACACCTCGAACCGGACGAGAGTTAGCAGCACACTATTTCTATATGTCTCCGGACAATTTTTTATAAGTCCCTCGGGAATGAAGTACCAAGGGCAATATATATATATATATATATATATATATATATATATATATATATATTATATATATATTGCCGCCACTGCTATGCATATATATATATGGCTAGCAGGCTCCACATGGGGGGGCCGGAGGCCGTTTCCCCATTGAATACCCGGTACCAGTGGTCGACCCTGTTGGAACCCTATGCTTACTGTTACATATCTATCAACAAATGGTTGACCTCCATGATTAGAAGTTGCCACCACAACGGACCCCCACTTGCCAAATCCTGAAGTCGCCACTGATACATAGGCCATACAAAGTATGCGGCACGGGTTTGTTTTATGTGAGAAAAATCTCTCACTATTAACGAATACTGTAAAATCTATGAGTTCGTAGCGAGATCTTAACGAAATCTTACCCCCTCCCCACGGAGGCAAATCCAATGGGATTGCATAGAAGGGAGCTTCTATAGACTGTTGCTTGGCGCGCTGGCGTATTCCGCGTCACGCTTCTGCAGAAATGATTCCTACTGGATGACAGATGCCGACACATCTTCGCATTTGCTCTTCCCTCTTCCCTTGCCCCTCGTCCTCTAATTCAGAATCCGCCAAGATCGTCGTCGACCCCCCCCCATGGTCCAGACGTCGTCGTCCATTCTTCAAATTGGACAGCACTATCATCCCCACTGACCACACAACCACCACCACCCCGCCCCGCCGCCGCCGCCGCCGCAGCAGCTGCCGACAGCGTTGCGATGAACCGGCATGTCCGGACGAAGGCCTCCCAGTTCCAGCCGCCGCCGCCGCCGCTGCTGCCCTCTCGTCTTCGCCCCGTCATTCGGCTCTCTTCCCCCATTTCGAAGTCGTCGCCCTCGGTCGCCGTCTTTTCCGGAGGATGCCTCTGTCGATCGCCGTCGATGTCCGGGTCCTAATGGATCGCGAAGCTAATGGGGGTAGCCGGCCGCCGCGGCGTTGAGTGACGCTATCGACTGCGGTCGTAATGAGGAGATCACTTCGTCCGACAGAAATCCCATCGCGGGGTGGGGAGTCTCCTCTGGCTTCGTGGTTTTCCAGAGGAGTTTTCGGCTTTCTTTTATCTGCGTGCGCGCGTGTTTCTTCCGTATCCGAGAGGAAACTGAACGATGGTCGCTGTTTCGACCTCTGACCTGCCTTTTTCGTTTTTGCCACAGCATAAAGTCTTCTTCTTCGCAACTCTTCGCTAACGTTAGCGAAATCCTTCCCAAATGAATCGAGCGCAATTCCATTTCCGCCTGGAGACGCCCTCGTTGTGTGTGGTGATGTCATCGCATGCCGAACTCATCATCGGACGATTTGTAATAACTGCATCGTTATTCTGAGAACGAATTGCAACAGATTATCACAACAGAAAACCCGTTAGATTGCCAACAAATCTATCGCGGAGTAAATTTGTCAAATTCGACCGGATATGTGAACTTCGTAGGCAAAGACTCATCATTGATTAGATTCGGTTGACCAGACACACTTTCACTCATAGATGTAATAAACGTTCTTCACGTCTTTTATTTTCCCAACGTTTTCTTCGTTTTTCAACGTTTTTTATTTTTGCCAACGTTTTTTATTATAAAAACGTTGGCAAAATAAAAACAGATTTTCTTAA
>CM030832.1:12027918-12072918 GCA_018105865.1 Metaphire vulgaris
AGCTTTTAACACATGCAGGAGAGATCCTACTAAGACACTCAAACCCAGTTATTATTATTATTATTATTATTATTATTATTATTATTATTATTATTATTATCATCATCATCATCATCATCATCATCATCACCACCATATAAATGACAGAGTACCGCGCGAATACTTTAGATGGCAACGCCATTGCACTGATCAATTGAGTACATGGATCGTTATCCTAGCTCGGCTGGAGCTCTGCCCGAGACCCCGTTGGAAGATTACAGCACTCCCAAATATCTCTACTCGAACCTGATCAAGTTGATCTACAGAAACGATGGTGCCCCTATTCTGGAACCTTGGCTGCGCCACTGAATTAAATGTAGATTCTGTAATGGACACAATTTTTAGTGTCTGGAAGCGTGTTTTGCTCACAGCCGACGTTTTTGCGTCAGTCTCAGGTCAGTGGCCCGTGACTAATTTTTGCACAAGGGCCCGCAAATTCTCTCGGCGGCCCTGTCTTGACCAGGCGCTGACCAGCAGAAGCAGAAGGACTTTGCACAAAGCCTCAAGCTGTTTGACGCCTACTATACTAAGGACGCAGACCTCGTTGCTTGGTTCTGTGGCTACTCTGGTCAAAGACAGGAAGAGCGAAAACTGTTCCCCAAGGAGGCAATGCTGCCTTCAGATATCCTCCTTTTGGTGATTGTGCTATTCGGAAATCTCTTGTTGATACTCTGTCCTCTAAACTGCCAATCTGTTTCGGTGTTTTCCATGCAATCCCCCTTTCTCTCTCTCTCCCTGCCATTATACGCCGCCATAATAATGTCCCCTTTGGGGGCCACGACGCTATCAAATGTTTCTGTGAAATCACTAAAATATTTTCTTCTTCCGATCCTGTTGATACTTTTGCGAAATTTTATGACCGCCAAGATGGTTCGACGGTCCCTAATCCACACCCACCCACCACCCACCCATCCCTCCTCCTCCTCCTCCTCCCTCCTCCTCCTTCTCCACGGCCTGCTCCAGTGTTGATTCCGACGCCCGGCGCTGTTTCTGCAGGCGGTAGCTTTGGTCGCATCTCGATGCTAATTTCGGCCGATGCCTTTCTGATATTCGGCGTCGTCGGTCGGGGAGGCCGGATGATTGCTTTGCTCGCCGGACGAGAAAATTCGACACGACAGGTTAATTGAGAAGCAAGCTGCTCTGTTCCCAGTGGACAATTTGCCATCACAGCCCATCTCCGTCCCTCCTCTTGGCCCAGGCCTCCGTCCGCCCGCCCCGGGATGGATATTGAACGCCCGTTGATAAACGAAAGAAAGAATCGGCAGCCGGAACCATCGGACGCAACCATTCCGTCCATGTGTCTGTACGTTGCCTTGAATCTGCTTTAACTGTGGCGCCTCTATCGACCGATGCACTTGTAGCAAAATCTATTTACTAAGGTCCTCCTTTTTTGAAATTCCGATTCTCTATCGAATTTACAGCTCGTCTTACCTGGTTTAGGACTTTCCGCCGTTTTATTTATAGAAACTGAAAACAAAAATTCACCTTCTCTATCGGATTAAACCGACAAAATAATTTCACAAGCACATAAAAATGTATAGAAAATTATAGAAAAGATTTGTGTAATTTTGGCAAGATATGTTTCATGCTCGTCAACCATATATAGAAGTTAGCGTATTTAATCAGTCAGCCAAACTTTCTTGAACTTGGTTCATTTTAATGAAACCTGGTAAATTTGAAGAAATTGCTAATTTTGATACAGTACATGTCAAACTACTAGCATTGACGATTTGATTTCAGTAAGTTTCAATGTGATTTGCGCTGCATTTAGATAAACCTATAGCCGTGCCATAGGATATACAGTATATCAGCACAGGAAAGGCGACAAAAGAACCTTCGCTTTCGCCAGAGGACAGCAACATATTATTATTTGCATGGAGGTCGTATGGCAAAACTGCGTATTGAATTTTACGACAGCCTTCAATCTGCCGTTTTTGCTTTCAATGACTTTAAGTAACTTGATCAACAAGTTAGACATTCTGTACATTAAAATTAGCGTTAGGCTAAATATTCGGCGTGATTCATGAAAATGCGTTTTCTGTCCACAGAATTAATTGAACTATTGGCACATGGACAAAAAAGTCTGACATCTGAAAACATTCTTAGATTTTTGCAGTTACTGTATCATCATAATCATCATCATCATCACCATCATCACCACCACCACCACCACCACCATCATCATCATCATCATCATCACCAGCACACAGACCACCACCACCACCATCATCATCATCCGTAGGCTCGATGCCCGTTGGTGCCAGTTATTATAAATGTCTTCACAGTTGTCTGCCATTCTTTTCTGTTCATTGCTCTGCCACTCAGATCCTGTTAATTGATTCCGCTCCATTTTTCAATATCAGCACACCATTTCTTGTGGGGTCTTCCTTTTCTAATGGCACCCTCCATTAATCCGAACAGTGATTTGTCTTAAAGTCTTGTTCATGAGTTGTTCACAAACCAGGCTCATCGAAGGTCAGAGAGAAACAAACGCCAGCTATTTATTAGCTTTCGCGTAAGGGACCGGGCTTTATCAATGTATAGAAAACTTGCACAACGTCACCATAAATAAGTGAATTCGTCGAATCTGATGTTGTCCAGATTTACTCGTTTCGACGTCACAGATGCAACTCTGAGTTATAGACCTTAAAAGGTTTGTCACTTGGACCAGGGAGGCTGTAAGCCGTCTTACAGACTCCCTGCTTGGACGACGCGATTATAAAATCAAGGCAGGTTTTACGACGATTATTTTGTCCTGCAATATAATTTTTGTACTACAAAATCTAGAATTAAATCACATCTCTTTCAGTTTCTTTCTTCATAGTCTGCCTTGCTGCTTCCCCACTCCCACTCTGACTGATTTCTGGAATTGACCTTGCCCGGCTGACCACCAATCTTCGGCTAT
This sequence comes from Metaphire vulgaris, assembly GCA_018105865.1. Taxonomy (NCBI): domain Eukaryota; kingdom Metazoa; phylum Annelida; class Clitellata; order Crassiclitellata; family Megascolecidae; genus Metaphire; species Metaphire vulgaris. Next base: position 12,030,863 of record CM030832.1, read on the forward strand.
AGAGATTTCTAATGTAGGTTAAGCGCCTGGGTATAGCGTCTACTACGGTACCCTATTCCAAAAGCACTATGGAAATTCACGAGTTTTTACTTACTTACTTACAACCCTTTGATACATATTTTATGTTACTGGCCCAGACAAGGGAATTCACTTCTTGCGTCTGTTCGATTAACTGCTTTACTGTCTCTCCCATTAATCGGAACCGGTTGAGACCATATCAGTTGAAATTCTATCCATAACTACCACTGATACGATTCTTTCGAACATTTTATCTTTCAGAAGAAATGCACGACAATATAATGGCGCTATAGAAGTCATAGATTTGATTTGATTGTTTTATAAATATCGTTAAATGGCAATTGGTGCCACACTGCTGTACTCTCTTCCACCTAGGGCTTTAGATGGCCTTTAGACAGACAGAGAGAGGGAGGGGGACAGACAGACAGACAGACAGACAGACAGACAGACAGAGACAGACAGAGAGACAGACAGATAGACAGACAGATAGATAGGTAGATAGATAGATAGATAGATAGATAGATAGATAGATAGATAGATAGATAGATAGATAGATAGATAGATAGATAGATAGATAGATAGATAGATAGATAGATAGATAGATAGATAGATAGATAGATAGATAGATAGATAGATAGATAGATAGATAGATAGATAGATAGATAGATAGATAGATAGATAGATAGATAGATAGATAGATAGATAGATAGATAGATAGATAGATAGATGGATGTATTGATGGGTGGATAGATGGATGGGTAGATGGATGGATGGATAGATAAAAGAGATAGACTCAGATAAATTATAATCGATACAAACTCATTGTGTTGTTGGTCAAATAAGTGGTCTGACTAGTAACCAATGGCTATGGAGGCACGTAGACATGCATTTATTGCTGAAGGATAAGTTGAAGCGTGGCAATTTAGCTTAAATCACATGTTTGCATAATATGATAAGCAATTTTGCCAGCACAAAACATGATCAACTAGCAGCTACATAGGCCAACTAATTTGTGAAATGCGCTCTTGCTCTGTCATCTTTCATTAAGCCAACCTAAGTGCCTTCTCTATTGTTATTACATTTTATTCTATTCTTTTATTTTTATCGCTTGTTTGTCTTTCTCCGACCTGTTCCCTTCATTCATTCATCATTCATTCATTCACTGTTTCGTTTCGTTTACTCGTTCATTCGCTTGTTCTTTGTTCATTTGTTCATTCGTTCGTTCGTTCTTTCATTTGTTCATCCGCTCACTCGTTCATTCGTTCGTCCTTTCTTTCGTTCATTTGTCCTCTCCTTCGTTCGTTTATTCGTTCATTCGTTCGTTCATTCGTTCGTTCGTTCATTCGTTTGTTCATGCTTTCATTTGTTCATTCGTTCGTTCTCATATTCACAGACTCCGCATGCATGAAATAATATTAGTCTCAAGCAATTTGAAAGCCTACTCCTCTGTCATTTGCTATGACGATGATGCTAAATTTCGAAACGCAAACTTCTATCCTATAATCGAAGTATCTCCTGGCCATTGTCTACGCAAGCGACAAACTTTACAAAACGTTCGCCGCTGATCGAAGGAATCCGAAGCAGAAAGATTTCCTCGACGATCCTTTTGCTTTCTTTCTTGGAGAGTTACAGCGCTCAAAGCGGCGATCATAATTACTATGAAGTCGCAAATTCCTCTTCGTCAAGCATCGTGGTCAGTCACAGTGATGCATTTGCATATCCATTCGGTAATCACTGTTCATCTGCTGTTATAGGCGGCCATGAATTCCACGAATTCGTCGTTCAGTACATACTCAAGTCCGATTCAGACATACCACTCCTTGACGTCCTTCTTCTTCCTCTTCGCACCGGAAGTTCCGCTGTCGTGCATCAGTCCCTCCTCCTCCTCCACCGCCTACAGCACTTCCGGTCTCTTTGGCGGCCAAAATGGACTGACCGGTTTCGTCGAAGTCGCCGAGCTGGCTCAGCTGGCCCATCTTCCTCGGCCCGTGACCGCGATTGCTGAACTTGAAGAGAGCGTACGCAAGAACGATAACAAGAACGACGATCCCGGCGCCGATGCCGGCGATCAGACCGATGTTCATGCTCAGCGAACGCCCGAGGAACAGACTGCGGTCGTGCGGATGAACGCCTGGTGGTTCCAGCTCATCGCCGACGACGTCGTGGTCGGAGGAGAGGAAGGGCGGGAACTCGGCGCTGTCCTCCCGGTCGCCGTCGTCGTCGTCGTCGTCGTCGTCGTCGCCGTTCGAAATGTAGAGACGCGAAGTGGTAACGGCGACGACGCTGGTCGCCAGATAGGTCGGGGTTCGCTGGCTGGACCGAGAGGCGGTCGTCGTCGACAGGGGAGACCGAGGGCGTCGTCTCGACCGGCGAAGTCTTCGATTTCTGCTGCTGCTGCTGTTGTTGCTGCTGCTCGATCCTCGACATCCTCACGACCTGTCTCGTGCCTCCGCCGGTGGATGAGGCGTTGTAAGGCGAGAACGGAGGGTCGGGAGGACTGACTCGGATGTTGACTTCTTCCGACGACGACGACGCGGAACCAGCGTCGTCGCAGTCTTCGTCGTCGCCGCCGCCGCAGGAGACGAGACCGTTGCCGGAAGACTGAGCGACCACCGTGTTGTCCGGTGACAGACGAGTTAGAGTCGTCGTCGTCGACGGCAGATGAGACGTTGCTGTTTCTGGTCTGTTCCATCTGCGAATTCGTGATCAGAAAAACACCAACAGATTCAGCATCAGTCCGTGGCGTCGCTGGTGAAGGTAGATGGGGGAAGACGGGGGCGGGAGGGGATGGAGACTCTAATTACAACATCACAAGGGGTGACACCAAAACGAAAAAGGGAAATTCGACAGAGCAAACAGATTGATCGCTAAGTCCGTTTTAAAACCGAATACTTTTTAATTTTCTTTTGAGGGGGGGGGGCTGGGAGTGACACCATGACTTTACCGCACTTGGTGACGTCAACTCTGGTGGCGCCTCTGACATTAGTCTGGAATAGGGAGCTCTTGGGAACGGAACGGAACACAGACAAAGTTTTTCTCTCGAAATATCGACTAGCAGAAAAGCCTGATTAAGACAGTTGACGATAATTCGGCCATTTATTTTTGCTTGTCAAGAAGATGAGAAGTTGTCGTCACGCAAACAGCATGTGAACATGACCGCCGACGAAATCCATAATCTAATCCCGGGCGCAGCTGTTCGCCGTGGCCGGCAGTGGACTCGGCACAGACTCCACAGAGGTTAATTAGTACTCGGCTCAGTGAAGCCACCGTCCAACCGGAGTTCGTCCACACACAATCGGAAGATACATTACTTACACAAGATGGCAGGATCGTCAAACACTGCAGCTATTTGGACGCGATTCAATTTGCCCGGCGGCAATAATCAATTCCTGTTCTTGGCGATTTGAAAGCGTAAAGTACATGCAGTCCCGAAGTCTGCTTTTTTCTCAATTTTCGAATACTTGTGTTTTAAAATAACATTAATAAAATTCATTTTAAAATAAAATACGCACGCATTTTATTCACGAAGAACCTAGAGAGTAATTAAAGACACTTGCTTAACATCTCTTACAAGTGACGTTTGTTAAAGCGTCCTTTACTTTGGCCTTCGCCATGCTCACTGCGCTATAAAAATAGTTTCAATACTACTACTACTACTACTACTACTACTGCTGCTGCTGCTGCTGCTACCACTACTACTACTACTACTACTACCACTACTGCTACCACCACCACCACCACCACCACCACCACCACCACCACCACCACTGCTGCCACCACCTGCTGCCACCACCACCTGCACCTGCACCTGCTGCTGCACCACCACGCTGCTGCTGCTGCCACCACCACCACCACCACCACCTGCACCACCACCACCACCACCACCACCACCACCACCACCACCACCACCACCACCACCACCACCACCAGTCCACCTGCCACCGCTGCTGCTGCTGCTGCTGCACCGCCGCTGCTGCCACTGCCACTGCTGCTGCTGCCACCACCTCACCACCACCACCACCACCACCACCACCACCACCACCACCACCACCACCACCACCACCACTGCCACTGCTGCTGCTGCTGCTGCTGCTGCTGCCACTACCACCACCACACCACTACCACCACCACCACCACTACCACTACTACTACTACTACTACTACTACTACTACTACTACTACTACTACTAATAATAATAATAATAATTTAAAAGCTAAATACTATTATACCTATTAATTTAATAGATGAATAAACGCTGGTTTTGCTCAGAATAATTGATCGACTGTGTGTATTATCTATAAATGGGTCGTGGAGTTACCCGAAATTAGATTCAAAAGTGTCATGCTCTAACCAATGCCACAATGTCACAACCTTGAACGTTGCAGATAGGCTTTAGGTTTTAAGAAATTTATATACCTGTCATCCTCCATGCACGGCTTACCGATATATTAACATGATTAGTGGGTTTTCCAATTTTAGCTGACAATAAGTTGCATGGTCACGGCATGTTACAAAGCCGCTGAAGTGAGTCCGCACAGTCCAAAAAGTTTGGGAAACCCTGGCCTGTAGAACTTAATTAATCTTATTTCGCAACGACGCAAGGAATGCGTGTTCCGACCATTTTGCACTGAAACTCCACTAACAATAGGGAATCTCTGTTAAGAGTAGGGGTAGCTAGCCTACCGGTTAAGCGATTTTTCCATTATCGTAAGATTTTTAAGACACTTAACAAAGGTATGTTCCTGGTAACATTTAAAAGAGATAATTTTCAAAAAATTTCAATATATATTTCTCCCATTTGTCTTATTTGGCAAAAATATGAATAATTTTGCCGAATATATTTGCCATATTTTCATTAGAATTGAATCAGAGCTTTTGTTTTACCATTTATTCAAAACCTAGAAGATTCTTTTCAACTAACGTTCACCAGATGGCCTAATGCATTTTTGATATTGCCTGCTATGATTTGGGTCGCGGAACGTTACAAAGCCGTTGAAGAGGGCCGCAGTACCAAAATGTTTGGAAAACCCCCAGATCTACAGGACTTACTGTAGTAAGTCATTAAGACAAGCGTTTACTTCGTGGGTGTTAGTGATTTCTTCGTCAGCGGTCGAACGAAGGAGTCTGTTGCTGGATGGACGATCAGTGGACAGTCGGACTGATCGGGTGGACACCCAATGACTAAGCCCTTCGTTGGGATGATCAGTTCATCCGTTGCCTCCGCGTCTTCGTCCAAACTCCACTTCTTTTCCAGTGTCTGTGGAATTAAAGCAAAAATCCATGATAGTAACATACACTATGTTTAGCGTCCAGACATCTATGTTTATTCGCCCCGCGGAAGTGTAACGTTGATCGGCATTTTATTATTAATCTATTATATACAGGGCGAACAAGTAAAAACTGGCCCACTTTATGATATTTAATATCTCGGCCGCGTGTGTAGCGATTTAAATGAAATTTATAGGCCATATACCTGGGAATGTTTCTGATGAAATTGTCAAATTTCTTGCTGATATCTTTAGCGTTTGTTGAAATATAGCCAAAAAACGAAAGAGATCCACATTTTGAAATTGACATTGGAATATAAAGTCATAATAAAGTGATAACAATTTATTTTTTATTTGTTGGCCCTGAAAAGTGCCGTTTTAAAGGCGATTTCAGATGATTTGCTACGGGAGCAGGTGCTCAAAATGCCCCCTCAGCCTTCACACATGCCGACAAGCGCTTCTTCACTGACAGTATCGACTTCTTGATATGGTTCTCAGGCAAACTCTCCCAGATATTCTTCAGCACCGTCTTCAACTCCGTGATGTTCTGTGGCTTTGGCTGATACTTTTGATATCTGTCGAGCATGATTCCTCAGACGTAAAAGTCAAGTGGATTGATATCTGGGGAGTTGGGTGGCCAGTCATCTTTCTTGATGAAACCTGGACAATTTTTCTCCAGAAATCCTGGGTCCTGAGAGCAGTGGGCAGGTGTTCCGTCTTGCTGGAATATAAAATCTTTTCCAAGCAAATCAAGACAGTCCTGCAGCCAATCATAATGCTGCTGTGTTTATCTGTTGGCCGTGAGTAACCCTTGACCTTGTCTGTCGCGATGATAACGACGCCATTTTAGACTTTAAAATGATACATTTTATTATGACGTTATATTCCAATGTCAATTTCAAAAATGTGGGTTTCTTTAGTTTATTGGTCATATTTTAGTAAACGCTAAAGATATCAGAATGAAATTTGGTAATTACATCCGAAACATTCCCACGTATATGACCTATAAATTTCATTTAAATCGCTACACAAGCGGCCGAGATATTAAATATCATAAAGGGGCCGGTTTTTACTTGTTCACCCTGTATATATTTAACTTTATTATTTATTATTATATCCTTTATTTTTTATAATCTGTTATTGCCATTCGCTGCCACCAGACACTTTGTTTTCCTTCTGTTTTCTTAGATGTCTTCGTGTAGACTATTGCGTGTTCAACTAATTAAAGTAGCATAAAGAGTAAGACTTATTCATATCGCATGACTAAAATATTGCGGTCAGTGTGTATAGAACTGTTGATGCAAGTCAGGTGGTCAACAGAGCTATTCATCATCCTAGCAGAATAAGAAAAGCAGAGGAATCATATTAACCAACGTAATAATTCAACGTTCAAATAATCAAACTCAAATTTAACTCAACATTTCATTGGCGTAGAATCATTTGGGATGTTGGTTAACATCAAATTTGTGGCAAATAACAAAAAAGCCTAGTAATAATCTTCTGGATGGGATCAGTCGAGGGAATTGTGCAGAAATTTTTAGAGCTTATTCGGTGGGTGGGGTAGGTAGGATGATAAGAACAGAATCTCAAAGTTTGTAATTATACGGAATGGTCTTTAAATTATGCCATTAAGTTATTTAGGGATAAACGATGTTCTGTTTATTGGATGAAAGTAACCACAGAAAGTACATATAGTCATATTTATATGTATTGTATAAAAAGGATTTACTCCAAAATGGTTATTTAGTGATCACAATTGAGAATTTATCTCATATTAAAAAATTTTCAAGAGAAAGTTAGGTTTGCCATTTTGATGTCTAATTTTCGATTTTTCAAACGTTAGATCAGGAGGGAGTCAAATTTACCAGAAAATTTGTTAGTAAATAATCTGGCATACGTCGGCTGTAGAATTCCAATCTTTTCTGAGATTCGAACAAGTATCAAAGAATTTGTTTATAATAACAAGAAGAATTGAAATCAAATTAAGCGATTTGTTTATATATAGCATCCGCATTTATCATCTTATCCAATAGCATGGGTTTACATTCTTCTTCTTTATATTTGGAGCAATAGTTGATTTATAAGTATTTGTGCAATAGGTTATTTCTATGAATTAAAATAGACCATGGATTTCATATTTTTTTTCGATCATGGCATCTATTTTCTTTGAAATATATCTTTCAGATGTTGTTCAATTACTCCTCAATTTTCCTTTTCGTTAGGCAATTTATCTTTATTATCAACATCTCAACAGCTGGAGATAAGCTAAATTGATCAAGATTTAGTTTGTTAATTTTGAAACAATTTGATATTTTTAATAATTCAGAATTGTAGAAGTATCAAGTTTTTGCTGAATATCAAAACACTAAAAATTTAAAAATGCATTCTAAATCATTAATAAAAATTAAGAAGAGAAGAGGTCCAAATAGATTTGAGGAACACTATTTGATGTCTTTGATGTCAAAGAGTTTAAAGTAAATTGTTTCGGTTAGCGCTAGTTGGAAACCATTTAAACGTTTTTAAAAGATAGCTTATTATTATTAGACTTTATAAAAATACATCCAGATACGATTTATATAGCGTAATAATAACGACGCACTAGTCAACAGCCTAAAGCGATGCTCAGATTAATTGTCCACTGCGCACCGGTGGACATAGGAGTGTCCGGGGATCGAACTCGGGATAACGGATTAATTATTCGAAGGGAATGACAGACTGACAGCACGGCACGTTGTAAGCAAGCGGTTTCGTTACTTAACAATTAATGGAAACACTGAATGTAATTAAATCTAAAATTATCGCAGAAAAAGATGGACTAGATGTTGCTACCGTTTTTTTTCAAATACTTGGGATCGGACGATATAAGGTCGGCAATTCGTGTTTATATTGTGTACCCAGAGCTGACAACTCGCTGGTCTTTGTCCTTCAACGATAAATCGAGGCAAAACTTCAAGAAGCATATTTATAGGTAGGCTGAACTAACCTTACTAAATAAATAATTTTTAGTAATACGAAAACTCGTAAGAATTAAGAGACACACTATATCAGCGGTTCTCAATTTATAGTGCCGCGATCAATTTTAATTAAAACAATTCCCATATGATGTGGCGAACACCCTTTAAAACGGTTAAATTATTTTCGTTTTTCAGAATGTAAACTGACTTTATAAAAATAATAATGATTTACGACAATCAAAATGTTCGAAATCGCGAATAATTTAATTGTCTGCGCACCGGTGGTCTATCCGGGGATCGAATCGGGATAACAATTAATTATTAGTAAAACAACTAGTACGTTGTAAACAAGCGGTTTAGGCCCTACCATTAAGAAAATTTTGTACAATAACAGTTAGAAAAGATGGACAACCCCATATTGGGATCTGATGGTCGGCAGGCGCTTTATATTGTCCGCCCAGAGTGACAAATTAGTCACTGTCGTGCCACGATAAATCGAGGCAAAACTTCAAGAAGCATATTTATAGGTAGGCTGAACTAACCTTACTAAATAAATAATTTTTTGAGAACTCGCAAGAACGGAGCGCTATATGATACTAATTAAATGTGAAATTCATTCACCAAATCTCGATTTGTCATTGTCAACTTTTACTTTGAATTCTTTGTGATGATGACTGCGTTTGAAAGAAAAGTATTCGTTTCGGACAAGAGTATTTTGGTATTGGTGTATTGATTTAGGCACTACAATTTCATTCTAGTATTGGTATTGGCATTGACAATACTTTTTTCATACAGTATTGGTAGGCCTACTGGTATTGGCAAAGTCTTCTAGCGGTATTGTCAACAACCATGCTTGTAGGCCAAGTCAATCTGATTGCGTTAAAATTCTTAGAGTTCTTTCTTTTAGAATCCGTTTGTGGTGTCTGAAATACATTGGAACGTGGCGTTTTGAAAATACGGTTTTGGCGTAATATGCTCAGAGTCGTCTGCTCTTGTCGCACTGGTTCTCGAAGCTCAAAGATGATCGTGCTATTTACAAGGATTAAACTAAAATTGCCGCGACTCGTCGTCAAGCGCTGAAATCGAAAGTATCCGTACGAATTTGAAGGTCTCGTCAGCTTCACTTCTAATTCAACATCACCGTCGATCGATATGCGATCGTCTCTCTGGGACGCTAAGTCTAGAATTCGCAAACCGTTGACAACCAACCCTACAGAAAAACATTCACGGGCGTAATAATTATATAGTCAAAATCGGGCAGGAAAATAGCCAAGCTCTCCCGTCATTTTTGACGGGCAGACTGCTGTTAATATAATAAAAGGTTTAGGGCGGTTCATTAGTATCTGCCCTGCTTGAGAACCACCATGTTCTACCCGGCCAGTCGTTCACATTAAAGTTAAGCTTAGTTTAGCTTCAAATTCTAAACTAAAAATGAAAAGTTTCATTTCAATTACGTTTCTTTTATAAACTTGCTTAGAAACTGCGCAATGTAAAAATTCCACCTCTAAATCCACTGAGTCGTGATTCTCTTTAGTGAGCGAATACGATAATTATTACCAAATACTGTACTGTAGATGTGAACCTTATATAGGCCTATACTAGACAAACAACAATCCGCTGTGGTCAATGTTTCTTCCTTGCATGCTTGTCTTTTGCTTATTCAATCGACAATAATTTGTGCCTAACGATGAATTCTGACGAAGGAAAATATTTTCAAACCAGAAATTGTTCCGTGAAATGGGCGGAATAGATTTCCAGTCTCGTCTTGCCTTCCTCCGACGATTACCTTGTGTTGGTGGTTAAAGGTTGTCAGCTGTTGACCTGTAGACACGTTTAAAATCAACGACATTCAGATTTTAATTTTAAAAATGGAATTTTTTCATCGGCAACTTATTCAGAGATTTCAAGGTATTTTATGGATTGTTTAGTGCTTCGAATAAACGTTTCAGGTACATCGATTGACAAGTTATAAAGGGTCCCGATGTTTCGCTAAGCTTAGATTTTCAGCGGCGACATCTTCAGCTCCTGACAGGTCGCCTTAAGTTAGCAAACAGCTGCTGAGTTGAGGCTCTACTATAGATTCTAATAGAGTCGGATCCAGTGGCGGATCTAGGATTTGGCAAGTGGGGAGCCGTTGGGGTGGCAACTTCTAAACATGGGGCCAACCATTTGTTGTTTAATGTAATGCACGGCCCTCTGGCTCCCCGGCCCCCGGTGGAGCCGCCACTGGTCGGATCAACTATACAAGAATTCCTGCTTTTAATATTTAGGCGACAAAATTAAAAAATCAATGCGTTATTCAAAATACGGCTGTGCAAAATGTCTTGCGTCAGGATGGTCTGAAAGTGGACAAAAGGTGGTCTAGAAAAGCGATACTATCTTCACTATCAATTATTACTACATTATGGACCCTATTCTGTATTCTAGTGTCTAGCACAGTCATCTCAACTAGTTAATAGCTCATGCTTTTAATATCCTTGCGTCGCATTATGAAAATCGATGCTTTAGCAATAAGAATGCGCACTTCTTTTGTGTATCAGTTAAACGTTCTTTTAGAAAAATGTATGCGTCCTGTTTAGTGAATAGCAAATAATTAATCGCAAATAAGCTGATAGCTAATGCAACAAAGCAACTCTGTTACATCGAGCTTTCTTTTTAGTCTCTGGTGGACTATATATATATATATATATATATATATATATATATATTATATATATATATATATATATATTATATATGTATATATATATATATATATATTCAAAGCTGGACGCTTCAAAAGGAGAATAAGAAAATATGAAAGTCATAGCAACTAACTGTACTTATTTAATGTTTGGTCTAAATAGTGTAAGGAGTTATAAGCTTAAACTGTGTCATAAGCGTTGGGAGTGCATGATAACAAACAAAAGCAGTGCAGGACTGAACGGTTTATTAACAATTCAAATTCTACGGGAGGTGTATTATTGGTAGAGAATTCAATAAAGGAAATGATAATTTCAAAAACTCAAACACAAAACCGACAAACACGATGCTATGTGCAAAACCACCAATGCTACAGGTATTCCGGGATTTCAACAGGTAATTGGGAGTGCGAGGTAAATAGGAAGTGCGTGTGATTTCTTCAGCGGATCCATTTACCTGAATCTTCGTTCTCCGAATTTCGCTGATAAAACTCTGTCATCGAAATATGTAATGTAAGAAACAGCATACAGAACTCGTATTCAGCTATACAGTTTCGGTTCAACAGTCGTTAAGACAGTTCTCACTGTCACTAGAGTAACTAGGGAACGTTTAAATCCAGATTGACACATTCTCAATCATAAAGTATTTGAGCACACTGTTTAATGAAATTATAAGCAAACGTTTCAAAGTTGAACGAACTACCAAACGAGCACAAAATTTAGGCTATTAGCATCTTTAGCTCGAGAAGTTAAAATACATTGATATGCCATTCTGGTTTGCTTGCCAAGTTGCCAACTATCAAAGAAATGCGACCATATTTTCAAAACTCGTTGCGCATCTGCTTGTGGGCACAAATAGAGAACAATTTTCTTACCATGAAGCGTGTATATAGTATACCATGTGAGGTAGTTCGTCGTTCGTTTTACTTAGCTTTAAAAACGTTTTATTAATTCTAAATGCATTCAGATAAATACTAGGTTTGCAATTGTCGTCGGCAATTTCATGCAACCAACAGCAGTTGGTCTAAGTTTACTCGTATCTCGGGGACGCACAACGCAGCCTCCCGCGCAGTGTTTAATCTAGACTCCTGGACTCCGGGGGGAACTGAAAAAGCCGGGGGCAAACTGACAAAGCCGGGGGAGAGAATTCTGCTAGGGGCCGCTGTTAGTCCATGTAGTATTCCAAAATTTCCGGGAGGATTTGAAATTTCCGGGGGGAAAGGGCAATTTCCCCCCGGAAACGGCCTAGATTAAACACTGCTCCCGCGGGGCCACCAACGTGTTCTATCTGGTCCTCGGAGCAAATTATAACAACACAACAAACTGGTCCGATAATAGTAATTTTGTTACATAAATTAATTATATATCAACTGACTCGGCCATCGATATCAATTATTGGGCTACTACTAATCTTTATGACAAGCTATGTTCATTTTAACATTTAGGTCTACTACAGTTGATATTGATTGAGTTGCAGATGTCTATAAAATATAATATAACTTATAGAAATGCATATCGAGATTTTTTAGTCCCTCAAGAATATAATCTGAGAATATTCAGTTTGGTCCTCGGTCTAAAAAGATGATGCGCCTAAGTCGTATCTAGACTCTACTGTGTAGACATTTTCAGCCGTATTAATCTTATGGATTGTTTGTGTCAATGCCGATTGCCAAAAGAATTAGAGCAGATGCACGTAGTTTGTAATGAATGTTCTGATTTCAGTCTATACATGCCTAAACTGCGCGCGTAAAAATCTTATCGCAAAATGAATTTCATGATGTTCGATTTAAAGTAACATTCTGATAGCTCAGTCACATTTCAACGTCATCTTGAATTCCAACCACCATTAGCGGTTTCCCACTGAATCGCCGTGAAACAGGATAAAAGAAAGAGCCACGAACGCAACCAATTAGTAAGCCTACATGACAACTAAGAGATTCATTATGAGCCGAAACTGCGTAAATAAAGACAAAGAGGAAACATTCGAGAGCCTATTCGATACGGTAAAAATAAGAATGGAGCTAGATAAAGGTAAATTACGAAGACAGCTCAGAAGCCAAATGGCCTTCAATGCCCGATGTCTGATGACTATAGTTCGTTATTATCAAGGCGCTATATAAGTGTAAGATTTACATCCTTTGCATAATGGATATTTGTGCAAATACAGTGTACGTTTGTTCTTAGCCCTGTTGTGCTAATTATGGGGAAAGCTACAGCTGTTGTGTTGGTTTAATACACTTCGCGTTCTCTCATTTTGCATATCAGATTAAATTCCCAGAGAAATAACTGTCCGCAGATAAATCAACGTGTCTTCGTTGCGAATCCACGAAGAATTGATCCAAAGTAATTAACTTTTAACACTTTTAACGTCCACAGGCGAAAACCCAACGCCCACGTTGGAATCAATAATAATTAACAAATTAATTATATCGGTTTTATTAGGTGCAGTAACGGTGCAGGATTTATTTATGTCTCAGAGCGTTCATTTTGCGTAAGGTCCACTTCAGAGCGTTCATTTTGAATGATGAATAACTTTTTCTGGGTCCAGTCTTCAGAGAAGAAGAAGATGGACTACTAGATTTAGCTGGCTTACATCAGGGGCTGGATCCTAAACCAACATGTAATTTTGGACATTTTCAACTTGCAATTGCTTAAAATCACATTATTATTAACATTTTTTCTGTGTTTATAAGTGAATGTAATTGGAACAAAGTCATTTTATGGACAAAGTCGGTGCGAATAATTGTCGTTTTGCTTGGGATATTATCGCCAAATATTGTCCAATTTTCAAAATGTTTGAGTCATTAGAGAACAAAGTTCACAAAAAGCGCTCAAACATTTTGGCCGCCGGAGAAACGAGAGTCGACTCTGAACAGCCTACCTGTCGGATGCTTCGGCTGAACAGGTAGTTTGTCCACCTGGATTGTCGAGGCTGCATTTATTCAGCCCCTGATGGACCCATCGACTCGAAAAATCGCACGGCGTGATACTGACCGTCGTCGAATTTCTCGAAAAGTTCTCCAATTGGATGTTGCATCAGACCCATGTTGTAGATCACAACGAGATTACCGTCAACCTGCAATTCATTATGAATATATATATATATATATATAAACAGTATATAGCCAAACCGAGTGGCATATATATATATATACACTGCAAGTGATGATGATGATGATGATGATGATGATGATGTAGTATGTAGTAGTAGTAGTAGTAGTAGTAGCAGTAGCAGCAGTGGTGGTGGTGGTGGCAGTAGCAGCAGCAGCAGTGGCAGCAGCAGTAGCAGCAGTAGCAGCAGCAGCAGCAGCAGGTGGTGGTGGTGGTGGCAGCAGCAGCAGTGGCAGCAGCAGTGGCAGCAGCAGCAGCAGTGGCAGCAGCAGCAGCAGCAGCAGCAGCAGCAGTGGCAGCAGCAGCAGCAGCAGCAGCAGCAGCAGCAGCAGGTGCAGCAGCAGCAGCAGCAGCAGCAGCAGCAGCAGCAGCAGCAGCAGTAGTAGCAGTAGTAGTAGTAGTAGTAGTAGTAGTAGTAGTAGTAGTAGTAGTAGTAGTAGTAGTAGTAGTAGTAAGCTACAATGAACACGCGATTCTGCCCAGTTTGGCTACAGTTTAGAGCTTCGTTCAATGTGCAGACTATAGAGTTTGGATTATAGAAAGAATGTAATTAGAGACAACTAAATGAGATCACCGAAAGTCTGAAAGCCTCTAATGCGCATTGCTAATCCTTAAAGAGACGAAGATTGCTGATTCTATCCTGAAAAACGAAATGCATTAATTAACCCTCTACAGTTCGAAGAGAACGGTCGATGTTGTAATCTACTGTAGCCTGGGAGCATTAGGGAAAACCTTACCAGAGCTTTTAAAATTTTAATTTCAGTCAGCCGCAGCAAGGATTTATCATAAAATTATTTTGTAGGTATAGTCTACAGTTGGATTTTGCAGGAGCGATGATCCGATATATACCAGCCACATCACCTGTCAGCTCGTCGTTTCGACACTTTGAGCCGTAAAATGAGCGACAATTTTAGGCGGAGACAGAGTTTTCATATTCCAAATCTGACCTTGCAGTCTAGACGGTTCTTTAACATTAGACGATCCATTATTTTAATGCATTTACAGTGGCGTAGCAATACGCACGGGGCCTTTGGCGAAAAACGGGCAGGGGCCCTTTTCAGAGACGATCTGACAAGTTTGCGAAAATGTTGACGACCTTTTTTGCTTGTCGGTCTTTCGATATTAGGACTTGACAACTTTGCGAAAAAAAATTTGTGTTCGGGTCGGGGGCCCTTTGCGGGTCGGGGGCCCTTGGCATTTGGCCAGGTTGTCCATATGGCTGCTACGCCCCTGTGCATTTAGAACTACATTTGGATAAATTTGTTATTATGTACGGCACTTGCCTATAACATATGGGCGTCATTTACCCGTATCATAGGGCATTGGTCATGATTTCTCAATCATTGTAAATGTTAACGTCGTCGAGCAGCTGTGAGCGCGAGTTTGTACTGATAAGTTCCGTGCGGCCAAAACCTCGAATTTCCATGTCAGGCACTTATGATGAGGAGGGGTCTGTGCCTCCACGGCAACGATTAGTGCATAGCCAATGAACAAAATAATTTTCATCAACGCCTGATCATGATCGGTAAGACCAACAGCATCTAGGTCTCAGACCCGACCGAATAATGGCTTGCATGGCAGTTATTTTCACTAGGCAGAATGGCTTCCTCTCCGGTCCTGCACAAGTCAAATTTCTACTGATCTACTCAGCCGAACTTTTAAGCAACGCAAGCATAGATATATAACTACGCGAGCTTTATCTTGCGCAAGCCTAAAATTCCAAAGCGTTGCTCAGCAAATACTGTAACTCAACAGTTATGCTAATAAATTAGGAACGGATCTACAAGCTTGTAACTAATATTGCGGACAATTAATTGAAACATTCCTCTGACAGACGACAAATTCCAGCGGCGACAAGAGTCAGAAGACGTCGCGCGCACAAGACAAAGTGGCATTTCATTCGGACTGTTTTCAAACGATGCCTATCATCATCATCATCATCATCATCATCATCATCATCATCATCATCATCATCATCATCATCATCATCATCATCACTTGCCAGTTCCATTTCGATGAAGTCGTTGGAACTTGCACTGATGATGCGCAGCAGAACGGCGTCCGACTGCAACGTTCGAAATCCGAGACTGATGTGGTCTCGCTTCGTGTCTGGCCAGTCACCATCGGGAAATGTGAAGGTCACAACGCCTCCTTGTCGACCGAATTTATAGCCTATGCTGTCTGAAACAGGTCATCGCCTTGACACTGTAGATTGCATAAATTTATCGCACAAAAATTGCGGATAAGTCCAATAAAGAATGCAGCACATGTCTAAATAGCATGTGCTGATCGTCCACAGCTACAGGTCTCAACAATGTATAATATGTTCGCTGCTGAATGCAAGACTTATTTATGCAGTGGCGTAACCAGGATTTTCCGAAGGGGTTATGGTTCCCACCCACATAATTCCCAACTGGGAAATCCTGACGAGTAAAAAAACGTCAAGTATTATTTTTCTTTAATAACTGACAACTGTATGCGCAATAAAAAAGTTTTGGTTCTACAGCCAATGGGTTTAACCCCAACCCCCTCCCCTTGGCTACGCCACTGTATATATGAGCTGTGTGTACCAGACCTTTGTTCCCTCCACAAAATGAACTTTATTCATCAGATAAATATATTTTATGGTAAGAGTTTCAAAAGAGCTAGAATGAATGTTGGTCGACGAAAAATCTCCCCGTTTCACCCCAACAAGTATTTAGATTTGGTATCTTGTTTTACTAGGGGTTTGTATACTCAATTCACGACAAAAAATTTGAGAACAATACCGAATTCTTGGGTGTCTACATTTCATTGATTGAAAACAGATCTAGATTAAACATAGACAGAAAATATGAGGAGAAATTCCAAGGTTTTGTCAAAGAATCCTCCCACAGTCTTCTGAGTTAAACAACACCTATAGGAGATAATCCAGAGGAAGTGATAATAATAATAATAATAATAATAATAATAATAATAATAATAATAATAATAATAATAATAATAAATGAACCGGAAATCGAATAGCACAGAAATGCAGGAAATAATGCTGTTGTTTTTATCAGTGGACCCTGACACCATTAGCATTACCGGTAGATTTAATTTCTCGACGCTGAACATGGGACCACCATTTAATTACTACACAGTAGCACACTCATTCTCTTCATTCTCTTTCAGCTCTTGGGCACGTGATCTACTATGATCAGGTGCCCGCTGGAAATTCTCTTCCTTACGCGGTTGCTATGACGACCGAGATGGAAACGAGCGCTTGACACGCGAAATACGAGATATCAAATACATTTGTATAGGAAGTTTGTGGATCTGTGTTATAGGGATACATTGATCCGTTAAAGAATTCCGACCAAGTGGTTGGAACAGCGATACGAGGTTAAAACAAAGGATACAAGATTAGCCGAACCGTGGTCGCCATGTTAATAATGACCATACTGTAGAACAGCGCCACTACAGCTGGGTAGGCCTGTATTCTACGAGATATAGGGCCTAGGTTTGTTGACTCCTACCTATATGTACCTGAACATTTTTGGGTCAAATCTGAGTATTATTTTTAATGTTGTGATTAGAATTCCCTGACGTGTATTTCTAAAAGTTATTTTCAGTCTATTTTTTTAAATTTCCCGCGGAAATTCAAATCTCTAAAGATGAGCTTCAACCGTTGAGTAACCGGTTACCGTAAGACCGACCATCAACGTAAATACATTTACGTAAATTACATCTACTCCTGAAGTAATTGAACTACCTATGATATGTTTATTTCCTGATTTTCACTATTGTTGAAATAAATAATCGCACAATTAAAGATTACAAACAAAATTTCATTTTCAGACAATTATTTCAATTGTGCCTATCTCAATATTTAATTAAAATTTACGTTTTTCATGCACAAATTTGGTTGCAATGTGGATAGTTCAATGCAGTCAAGTGGCAGCTGTACAACCAGGGTTATTTCTAGGATTATCAATTTGGGGGTGTCGGTATATTTTTGGGGCCCCTGCCAAAAAAGTCTGACAAGCAAAAAGGTCATCCCAGGCTAAAATTAGAAGGGAGGGAGGTCTCAAATTGGGGGGGTGGGATTTATGTGGTGTTAGGGGTGTAAAAATGTCCCTATGTCCAACCCGTGCTAGCATGGAAGAATGGACATAAAATTAAGCGATTTTACCTCAACATTCGCAGGAGTGAACCTAGTCTCAGAGTATTCAGAGCTGGAGAATGGGGAACATTAGACCTATGTTAATGCAATTACACAGTGTAACCGTAACTTGACATAGTGTTAGTAGTTAGTTTAATGCTAATTTCTGCTGATTTAGTGTTACTAGATTACTATTGATTTGCTATTGTGTACAAAGTCTATCGTTTTCCAGATTTTGCAGAGGCGTAGCGAAGGTGGGCAGGTGGGGGCATATGCCCCCTGGCGCCGAAATGAGGGGGCGCCAAAATCGGGTTTTTGGGGTAAGTTAAACAGTCAAATACATATTAAATAAGAAGAAAGAAGTGTGGCGACCCTTTTTTGCTCGTCACGAGTCGTCAGGAATATAAGGAGAGGGGCGCCGTAGAGAGTTGAGTGGAGGGGCGCCGAGAGAACGATGTGATTACCCTTTTTTGCTCGTCAGCAGTGTTGGGGGCGCCAACGGTACACTTTGCCCCCGAGCGCCGGATACCCTCGCTACGCCTCTGAGATTTTGTGACTACTTTTAATAATATTAGCACAATATATTACGCTGCGTTCATAATCTGGAGTTTGCTTGGTATTTTTGAAGAAAAATCTGGGATTTCCTGTGAAACTTGAGTGGTTGCAATGCCATGGAATCATCTGAGAAACAGTCACACCGATCCGTCAAATGAGAAGCGCAAATGAAACATTCAGAAATACCTATGACTGCGGTGTTTACTACTACTGCTACTGCTACTGCTGCTACTGCTACTACTACTACTACTACTACTACTACTACTACTACTACTACTACTACTACTACTACTACTACTACTACTACTTATAATAATTATAATAATAATAATAATAATAATAATAATAATAATAATAATAATAATAATAATAATAATAATAATGATGATGATGATGATGATGATGATGATGATGATTATGATGATGATGATGACGATGATAAAAATATTACTATTAATTAGCTTTTTGCCATTGTCTTAAGTGGCTGGTTACCGTCTTTGCAGGTTGGACCAGTGTACGATGTCATTTCGCAGTTGCAGACGTATCCATCTAGCTGTTGAAGACAGACCCCTGCGTTGTCACACGATTGCTCTGTGCATTCATTTCCCTTGCCTAAGATTAGAAAAACACGGGTGTGTCAGAGTGACAAAGTCTAATTGTAGACCTATAATAGCAGCGGTTGAATTAATTGAGGCCTCGTAACTGTTTTTATACCAAACAATTTCTGGAATTTTATTAAATAACCAAACAATTTCAGTGCAGGATAATATTTTCTTAATACCCAATCATAATGAACAACATTTCAATGATCGCCAAAGCTTGCGCCACTTCGTTAAAATCAACTGTGGCCATTTGTTCAGGACACGTATTTTTTTTTAAAATCACGTTAAAATTGCGCAACACCTCAGGCTGCGAACAATTGTTACCAATAGCAACGTCGTCGCACGCCCAGTTATGCAATGACTCGACTAAATTTGTCTTGCAACGTCGTTCGAACATCGTCCATAAGCATCGCAGACTAAACGGTCTAAACCGTCTACCAATAGTCAACCAATCAGAACGCTTGAAGGTAACAGACAGAGAGACATACAGATAACGATTTTAATATGATAGATAAAACATGAAATTTACTTCTTCAACGCTTTGTTCAGGACGGTATTTTTTCTCAGTAAATCCATGTTCGTTTTACCTGATCCTAGTTATCCGTGTATTTGTCTTGGTTCACTATAAGATCAGAACAAGCCTTCCTTTCTGCAGAAAGTTTTGTAGAATTACCGTTCAATTTCTGTCAGCTAACTGACAACGTAAGACCGTTCAGGAACGCAACGTCATCTGATGAACTTTCTTTAAACGTTCAAAGAACATGGGGTGCCATGTTTTCCTAGAATCTTAACTCATTTAATGGCAGACCAAATAAATAGAGGCTGATTTTCAAAGATAGACCCTGATGCCCGGAGCTTCGATAGAATTCTCCTACACTTACAGCAACCATTAACCGTTAAATAGCAGAGGCTAAGCCTAGGATTCGTCCGTTAAACGCGCCATAAATGTCAGCTGCGATTAGTTTATTACTGTGTGAATGTTAACTGACAGTGGTGTCCACGATCAGCAGCAGCAGCAGCAGCAGCACTGTGGCGCCTAATCAGCAAAACTTCCAATTACGTCGACGACCAATAGAAGAAATGAAACGGTACCGAAGTCGGTTCTCACGCAATGCGGCACTTCGAAGACCCAGACAGAGGGAATTAGACGAACATTACGCACAGACGAAGAGAAGACAACCAAAGACAGAAAAGCAGATCCGAGAATAGAAACGACGACGACAGCTCAAGGTCCCCTTCATCCCCTCGTTGCCCACGCCCCCTAACAGGAGCTGGGAATCGGAGGCCAATCTTCAAAGTGATCAAAGCGACGCTAATAAGGAAAGAGATCGAGCGGATTCGTCATTTATTTTCGATTAATAGACTATTGTTTTAAAATCGTGTTTTACAAGTAGCAGCTTTTAATGCATCAGACCGAATTTCAGACGAGCGTTTCGCTTTTATATTATGCGTTCACTTGTGATGTACGAGTACTTGTGCCTTGAATATCTATCTATTCGAAACGATATCAGGTGGACTATAGGCCTAGCGTTTATTTCTGTATCAGTGACGTCAAGAATACTATCGGCGAAATGATGATGTGCATTCACTGTGATTTTACTAGACAAAGTAGATTTATATTTATAAGCGGCTTTATGG
This sequence comes from Metaphire vulgaris, assembly GCA_018105865.1. Taxonomy (NCBI): domain Eukaryota; kingdom Metazoa; phylum Annelida; class Clitellata; order Crassiclitellata; family Megascolecidae; genus Metaphire; species Metaphire vulgaris. Next base: position 12,051,816 of record CM030832.1, read on the forward strand.
CAAATCTGTGTTTGATATCCGAAATTTCCGATCTGATTAAATAATCGCTTCAATAATTATAGGAAAAAATTCCGATACTTTGAGAAGAGTTGTCGATGTTATTTTGCTACTTTTTCAGCATTTTCAATCCCATTTTTATACTGTTTCGCTGCGTTGGTTTTTCGACTATATTTTCCATCAAGAAAGAAAACGCAGTAGGCATATAAAAGGTAAGGGTAAAGGTTCGCCCGCACTCGATTTCGAGCTTCGGGCTCAGCGCTGATCTCCGTTGTCGGGCATGCACCGACGCAGGTGGCTAAAGCCATTATTCTAGAGTAGTTTGCCATTGCTTTCTCTAGACCCGCGTTTTACCTTCGCAGCCACAGCTGCTACTCAGTTACCACCGCCCTCTAGCGAATGAAGGCTGAGTCGACCTTAGGGGCTCCTGCGGGGTTGAACCCGTTCCGTCAGCGTGCCTGTCTAGCGTGTTACCAATCTGCCATCTTCCCATCCCCAGTAGGCATATAGGCCCAAAATAAGTTAACTATGCCATCCCTACAAAACAAAAACAAATGAGCCAGTTTAGTCTTATAGACACTAAATCCAGAAACAACTTGGCACACCTAAAAAGCATGTCATTTCATTCAAATCCCACGAACAAAGCTGTGCAAGAAAGGACCAAAGATGTCAGTCGATATATATATATATATATATATATATATATATATATAATGAAGGGAACCGAGTTGGGTCAATCGTCTGTCGCTTTTCTGCCATCCACAAATTGGTTTGGAACAAAGACATGCATAAAAACTGAAAAGCACTCTGTGCATTTTCTCGATATCGTTGCCTGAGACCTGTCGTCCTTCTAATAAAGCAAATTGAATGGAATTCGCGCGCTATAGAAATACTGCCGCCTGGCGGTTGGTGTTCGATAGACACACACACACACACACACAATTAAAGTACTCGTCGTCAAAAGAATAACTCTGAGAAAAACAGAATCGCAGACAGGGTTATTTCTAGGATTATCAATTTGGGGTGGGGGTTGTCGGTAAATTCTGGGGGTCCCCTGCCGAAAAAGTCTGACAAGCCAAAAAAGTTATCCCATAGCTGAGATTGGAGGGTGTTGGGGGGAGTGTCGGTCTCAAATTGGGGATGTTAGTGGAGTGTAAAAAAGCCCTGATCGCAGAACTGGAGATTCACCCTCGTCATGTTGTCTTTCGGGTCCGTGACATCCGCCGACGATGCTCTTCCGATGGGCCTTTGGAATTCCGATCGGATGCTCCAGAAGGTTGACGCTCCTCCGGTCCAGCTGCACCGACGCCACGCATCCGAGGTATCCGTCCTTCGACCGAATCTGCTTCGGAAGGGTATTGTAGGCGTACTCGGGCACTCCGCCGATGTACAGTTCATCGCCGGCGTCGAAGAACAGCGATCGTCCGTCGGTCAGGCGATCGGTCGTGACGTAATCGTCGACGGTGATGACGTGTTCGCTGAGAGTGGAACGCACGACGCCGACCCGGTGCCAGGCGTCGTCGTTGAGGGTCGCCGTCCGGTCGTTTCCGACGACCACCGTTCGCGCCCCGCCGCCCACGTCGAACACGTAGCGCAGACGGCCGCTGACGAGCTCGACGGCCATGAAGTCCTTCCCGGCACCGACGTTTCCGCTGTACATGATCAGACCGTCTGCCTGTGACGTTCTCATCTGTCGAACGAACGACAGACAGCAAACTACAGGACTCGTAGTAGAACTCACGACTGCACAGAGTTTTCTGCAGTTCCTAAATATACTAGAACATTCGACGAAAGTATCACTGAACGGGACATGGAAATGCCAAAACAACGCTCGCTCAAAGAGCGTCCCTTAATGGCGCAGAACAGCCAGTTGTCGTTAATGCTCAGACAGGGTTATTTCTAGGATTCTCAATTTGGGGGTGTCGATAGTTTCTGGAGAGTCACCTGCCGAAAAAAAGCCTGACAAGCAAAAAAGATCATCCCTGACTCAAATTGGGGGGTTGGGGCTGTATTGGTCTCAGATGGGAGAGGGTGTTGAGGGGTGTAAGGGGGGTAAAATATTCCTGTGTCCAGATCGTTTTTCTTAACCACCATGCATGTAAGAGTTGGTTTTAAAAATTCCACGACGTGTTGATTCTCGAACCTCTTATATATGAAAAGCTGAAGCAGCAAAAATGCTGGTACTCTCAAGAGCAACATGCAAAGTGAAAAGATTTCAACCATTTTGGTTTCCGTCATATGGACGATTGACCATTCGTTCTTTTCGATTTTCAACAGATCAATATGCGCGAAACAAACTAAAGGTTTTAGTCATTTAAATGCCTAGTAAGAATTAAAGAGAAGATTTTACAGCTTTTTACCCTAAGACGATCTTTTTTTGTCCAAGTGATTAATTTTGCAAAATTCTAAAACGCTTACGTTAATTAGACTAATAGAAAAGGAGGACGAATTCAACGATAAACTCCCTCATTTATGCAAAGATAAAGCCACGTTTATTCAATTACGAAACATTTTCCAACAGCTGCTAACAAACGGCGCAAGTGTAACTGACGACAACTGTGCCTAAGGAGCGTCATGAACTACCCAGGCGATCAGAGACGGGGTTCTGGGAGTCGAACACTAACACAGTTCGAACGATACGCCCAAGTTCTTCCCGAGACTTAGGGCCATGAATGCTAGGGGCGTTATACAACGACGATGAAATTTCCAACTGGTGATGCTGTCCGATACTAAGCCTATACATCTAATCGTGATCTTGCAGCTTTCCAGTTCATAAGTTGATTGTTTTATTACCAGAGGAAGTCGCTAGGCATTTGAATATTCCTGCCACCAGCATTTGGTGGAGGCAGTGGCGGCTCCAGGATTTGGCAAGTGGAGGCCGTTGGAGTGGCAACTTCTAATCATGGGAGGCCAACCATTTGTTTGTTAAATATGTAGTATCAAGTATAGGATCCCAACAGGAAGGCCACTGGGGGCAGGCACTCAATAGGGGGTACGGGCTTCCCGGACCCCTCCTGTAGAGCCGCCACTGGGGGAGGGGTAGAAATCTTTAAAAAGTATACCCACCCATAAATATGTTTAAACTCTAGTGGTTTACCTTTTGACTTGTCAGACCTTAGAACGTTAAAGTATATTAAAGTAGCAAAGATTCATAAAACATTGGGGGCGAATAAAGGATACTGTATTTCCCTCACCAATTATTGGGGCCGTCCCCCGCAGCCTCCTCCGTGTTCTACGCCCTGTGTATAAGTAATAGGGAACCATAGAACTATGTCGAAGTTTGACGTAACGACCAGCGTATGTTTACGCACGATACGCGTATTTCATTTTTTGACATAAAATACGCACGAAACGCGTATTTTATTGGATGACGCAACGTAGGATCGAAACTTGGTTATCAAGTACACGATGGTTGTTGTACAAATGCGACTGGATTTCCTGAATATTCGTTAGATATTCTTGTCTGTTTAATACGATGCCAGCGCGTATAGTTAAGATGTAGGCCTAATATACGTTAGAATAATTATTAATTTCAATTATACCTGTATAGTATTATCAAGTAAGATTACTGTAGTTAGCGATTAGATCTGTATCAATTACCTTCGTCGGCGTTTTTGCAACACAGCTCTAAGATTAAATTTGATCATTGTCGAATTTTAGGAAAATTTATTGCTGCGAACCTAAAGAAATTTTGTTTCTTCGATGTTTATATTTCACTAAAACAAGACATATATATATATATCTCTTTCGGCTATAATAATTATTATGCGATGAAATATTCATTAACAAGTGTAAAACAGATCAATCGATCTTTGTCTTCCGCTAAGACATATCTAGTGACCTCTATCGCTCATTTTGCTTCACAACATTAGTTCACTTCTTCTCTGTTGTTCTTCCATCCAATTTATTTCTTAGCAAATGCCTGGAAATGGTGTTTTTCACAGCACAATTTCTCTATTTCGCAACAGCGGCGATGAATGTACATTATGTACTTTGTACCAAGGATAAATGTACTGTATGCCAAAATCCTTGTCATATGTGTTATCACATTCAGTCTCATCAAACAGTAAGGGACTAAGGGACTAACGCAGTGGTTCCCAACCTTTTTAGGCCATGCCCAACCAAAGTCGTTTCAAAATCCTTATGTCCCCACCCCCGTGACACATGTACAGAAGCAATCACAGAAATTGTATAATCAGAATAACATGAAATGATATGAAAAACAGCAATGACAGATACAAAACGTGCAAAACAGAACTGAATTGCATTAATATACAGCTGTAAGCCTACGCTACTCATCTATTAATGAAAGTTTCTTCTACGAATCTATATTACATTAGTTCTTTAACACTCGTCATTCTAATTATACTGTTCTAAAACTTTTAAACGTTGAAATTGCCCAATTTCCCCCCTAAATAATGAAATTGCGCCCCGTGGGGCGTACGGCCCCCGTTGAGAACCACTGGTCTAATGTTTGTTTGAGCTGGCCTATTTGTCGTAGACGGCTTACATCCGCTTCTCTATAAATAACTTTTCTTCGTAAACCTCTTCTTGGTCCATCTAGCCTCTTGTGTCTCTCACGGTATACGAAATGTACTGTATTGTACTTGGACATCGAGTCTATGCCTTATTCTACTCCTCAGTTTCTATTTTGTACGGGTTCTATACCAGCCAGACGCTACATGTCCTGATTTTATCGCTCTCAACCTCCCTCTCTCTGTCTATGTCTCCCTCTGTCTCTGTCTGTCTGCCTCTTTCTATTTCCTCTGTCTCTGTCTGCCTCTTTCTCTCTTTTCTCTGTCTCTGTCTGTCTGTCTGTGTCTCTCTCTTTTCTCTCTCTCTCTCTCTCTCTCTCTCTCTCTGTGTGTGTGTGTGTATCGCTTTCTCTCGCTCTCTCTCTCTCTCATCGTTTGCTTTTAGTGCATCTCCTCCAAATCCTCAGCCGACAATCGGTCTGCGATCGCGACCAATTCCGCATCAAATGTACCGGAAGGAAGCGATCATAAAATCAGCCAATAAGAGCCTCCGGACGCCTTCCGTAATCACCGCCAATGTTTTAATTTGATCGATCGAAGACATCTTTGCCTCGGCAGCGCTGGGTCGACCGCGGCCCAAGGGCCGTGCGAGCGGGACTTACACGGCCTGCGGAACCCCGCGGTCGTCGTCCCCCCCCCCCATGCAAGTTTCATCGGCCCGGAACGACGCGTAAGCGTATGCGATGCTTAAGATGCGAATATTGGTCTCGCGGGGTTGGATCATCGACGCCTCGCCCAGGGCAACGCTACGCCGCGCCGCTTCGACTGCTGCGATGCCCGACCGAGCCGTCTCGACGACGCCGAGCGCGGCCGAATGGAAAATCTCGGACGTGCTTCTGCGAGTTACAGTTGCTTCGTCGCTCTGGTCCAGAGGTTGTCTCAAGTCAGCAGATAAAGTGTTAGCTCGGAATCATCTCTCGCGATAACTCGATAAAAGGCGCAGACGAGAGAACTGACTGACTGACTGACTGACTGACTGACTGACTGGCTGACTGACTGACTGACAGCCTCTGCCATGCGTGTCCTACACTTTATTCCAACCGGCAAACACACTCTCGTGAGTGGCGGTTACGTACGCTCTTTTGTAGCGGTACCAGGGTTGTTTTTGCAAAAAGTTATTTTCAGGAACGCAATAGTGACAATAGTCGTTAGTATGTTGTCAACGCCCCATAGCGGCAGTACAATAATTATTCTAATTGTTTCGACCATCGGTAAAAAATTAAATGTACGATAAGTCAATTGAAAAAGAAACGACAATTAGATATAGTTCAAACGTTCTATTATTTTTTGTTGTAATAAATAATTAAGCAAGTCTTCAGATTTTCCGGAACGCCGATCCACCTCGTTCCGGCACAAAAAGTCCCGTGTAACACAATATATTATACAAGCTAATAGAGTTCACAGTATCTTATACTTATACGAGAAAGGTAATACAGGTTTTATTATAATTACACTAATGATTAATTAATTATATCGGATATCAAGAAAGAGCATTCAAGAGTAAATTTCCCCAAAACTACCACCACTGTCACCCGTTTGCAGATTGTCACCCGTTTGTCCGGCCGGATACCCTGGATTTGACCTGGATCTTTGATGATTTGGATTTGGTGTGTTATCGGCTGATGCTCCTGTGCATTATGAAGTGGCGCTATAGAAGCTCCAAATTAGATTTAGATTAGATTAGATTCCATAAACGCTTTATAATTCGACACAAACAGGCTCAAAAATAACCAATAAAATAATTAATCATATCCGAAATGGATCATTAACCATATTTTGGATCAGTGCTCTTAAGAAATATCCGGAACTGTCTAATTTAGCTATGGTCTGTCTGGCTCCATTTGCTTCAAGTTCAACATATAGATGTGAAACTGGTTTCTCTGCCGTGACATTGAATAGGGCAAAAAGCCAGAATCGACTTAATGTCAGAAATTCATTGCAAATTGATTTGACTGACGCTAAACCTCGAGTTGATTTGATGATCATCAGAAATAAACAATCACACGAGTACCCTAACATTAGCAGTAATAGTTACCGGTAGCTTTTCATAAAGCTGCGGCTTAGATGCATCATAGAGTTACTAGTTTTTTTATTATTTTTGTCTTTATTTTATTATATACTTCATAACTTAACATTACATTTAGTCATGAGCAACACGGTTTATTGAAATAGTCATTTGCATTAATTCAAAAGATATTCTCATAAAATGCGCGTTTCTAGCTGGCGGTAACGCGAGCAGCATCAAACATTTGGAAATGGCACCAGATTAAAAAAGACTTGAGAGCCACTGGTTTAGTGGACTTATCTGAATTTCCAGGTAGATACGTTTGTTTCAATATTATTTTTCGTATTTTCATATACTGTATCTTGAAAGATTTCTTTCTTTGAGTCAGGTTATTTCTTCTTTTGATTATTATTATTATTATAATTTGCTTCCGAAGTCATGTTTACGCAGATTGAAAATATGGCATCGCCGACATTCGGCAACATTATTCAAAAAAGTGGATTTGGTTTTTGTCGTGAATATCGTTCAGTGCAGAAGCTATTTCCAATCAAGTTCTTTGCTTAAAGATCTGTTCTGGCCATTATATTGAACGATGCAGTGTTTCGTCGTCATTGTAATCTTCATAACTGTTGTTATTATAATAATCATCATCATCAACACCATCATCACTATCGTCATCATCATCGTCGTCGTCGTCATCATCATTAGAAACAGCATTACAATTATTCGATCGAACGACTGCTATTCCAGCGAAAATGAAAATGACCTCGAACTGGATGCTGAAGGTCGAATAGAGTTTGAATCTTGTGATGAGGTAAGCGGCCGGAGAGCGGAAGTTGACCGCATTCGTCTGACCTTTGACCCGCTGCCAGAAGGAGGTCGATTCCGAAGAATTCCAGTCGGCGCTTCTCCTCTGCCTGTCGCTCAGTTGTTCCTTGCGATCGTTCTTCTGGACAAAGGCGCCAGGTGGGGGAGAAGACGTCGTCGTCGGCCCTGCTGTGTCTCGCAGCAGGTGCAACCGAATGGCTGAGCGTTCACTCCCATACGTTGCACTACCGGCGATTTCACCTTGGAAACGAAGAGACAGACGAACGTACAAGCACCAAGACAACAGCGTCTCAGACTCACAATCAGATCCTCGTATAATCATAGCGACTGAATTCAGAGCATTTGTCGCAAATTCATCGATAATCGTTTGAAAGCTAACCAAAATTTATTCACAGTAAATCATAAAACTGAAACTTTTTCGAATAAATCCGATCCGTACAAAGCTTTAGAAAGAAAAAATGCACGAATAGATGACGAACCGAATAGAAATATCAAACAGTCTGTCATCTTACATTAACTGAGTCTGTCTTGCTGTTTCCCTCTGACTGATCTCTCGAATGACCTGGTCTTTTGCTGATGGATTTGAAGTACCATCGATTGATACCCTTGAGTATTAGAAATGGTGCTATAGAAGTGCATAATTATGATTATTATTACTTTATCAATAATTATTTAATAAAATTCAATATTGTTTCACTTGAATACCTCCAAAGGGCCCTTCCTTCATCACTGAAGTCTAAAAACATCAGATTAGAAGCTTACTAAAATATTTTACTACTTGACTTAGAAATTCTAAGTGTCCTTAAAATTTTCAAAAATAAACTAAAGCCCCCTCCTTGTCCTCCCTAGTAGGAAACGTATGACTAATCACAGGCATTCTTTACAGAAACGTTCCGAAAAGAATCGTTAAATATCAGATATGATTTTGTTCCGAGTTGTGAAATCATTTTGCATTAAAATCTGACTTTCCTCATATCTGATAAATATTAACATTTCCACTACTTTAGTTCTAGCAAAATTCCATCCCTGGACGTTTAGCCAGGTCATAGCCAATGCTCAGACATCCCAGCTCCACTCAAATGAAATTCTTCTTTCGAAAACATTTCGATGCGACTTCTGACATTTAAGACGAAAACTCTAGGTTTTCAACACTTAAATATCCAAGATCTGATTAAAATGCTGTAAAATTTAGCTAAAGCTGAACATCCATTAGCATCGCAAGCCCAATGAACGTCGCGGTACCGTGGATTAATAATAATTTCTCCTACCGTTTTAGAAACTTCCCGACAATTCAATCAATTTTCTCGGTGTCATTGCGTCATGAAATCCTCGTAGACTATCGGATCGTTAATGGTCTCTCTCTCGCTCGCTCTCTCTTTGTCTGTCTCTGTCTCTGTCTCTGTCTCTGTCTCTCTCTGTCTCTCTGTCTCTCTGTCTGTCTCTGTCTCTGTCTCTGTCTCTGTCTCTCTCTCTCTCTCTCTCTCTCTCTCTCTCTCTCTCTCTCTCTGTGCTTGGTATCTGTGCATTGCATCGTGCTCTGTGAAATTTCCGGTAAATAATTGAATAAGCTGCAAATAAATGACCGTTTGAATGATCGGCGAATTGTCCCGTGACGCGGTCACGTGCTGTTGCGTCGGTGCCTCTCTCGACGTCGGTAATTTCCCGATTGACTGGAACACAAGTGGTATTATACCCTGGAATTTGAAACCTCTTCGTATAAAGCCGAACATCGGCAAAACTGTCGAGGAAGCTGAGATGCCGCCACAGCATGACACCATCGGGAAATTTACGTCACGACAGTGAGTCACACAACGGAAAAAATATGCGACGACGACGACGGCGACGACGACGGCGACAATTGGATGAACGCATTGAACATAATTGGCGCAGCCACGGGTGGACGGGGGTGGAGGAGGGTAGGTAACATGATTGAAGAGAATACGAGAATGTGCGAAGAACTAGTTGTTTTGACGACTTTTTGTCCGAATACTTTTTTACCCAATAATGTTAATGTGCTTCTCCCAGTGGCGGCTCCAGGATTTGGCAAGTGGGGGTCCGCTCGGGTGGCAACTTCTAAGCATGGGAGGGCCAATCATTTGTTGCTAGGTGTGTAGTAGTAGGTATAGGTCCCCAACAGGAGGGCCACTGGGGCCAGGCATTCAATAGGAGAGGCACGGGACCCCCGGGTCCTCCATGTGGAGCCGGCACTTCTCCCCCATCCAGGAACCCTGGCTATGCCACTGACACCGTGTGTCCGGCCTTTTGTCCGTTGTCTGTATCCACGATTTCGACCTCGAACTTTCACGATCGAGATACCGATTGTAATTTCACTTTTAATCAATCATCAACTGGTCCAAGGAATTTCGTTCAACTGGATCACTTGAGAAGCATTGATTGTTTGACTGAGCTTGCTTGACTCACGGCTATAAGCTAAATACATTTGCACTGTGCAAACCCTGGCTTTTACCTTGTGTCAATGCTCTCGCGATAAAATCAGGCATGTTCCGTCAGAAATGTTCTTAGTAGGCAAACATTAACTCACCTACAACGCAGTTTGTTTAGTCTATAGTCTATACTAGAAATAGTCAGGAAGAATACGGTGAGCAGAGACGGAGAAATAATAATAAGATTATAGGCCTATAAGAAAAGACTATATATATCTGACCGTACGTCCACATTTGGAATTTTACATTCAGGTATGGAAATCCATTTTTAAAAAGAAAGATAGAGATTTTGGAATGATTTCAAGGCAGAGTAACTAAGATGATCAAAGGACGTCAAAGATTAAACATTTTGTTTAATGTCCTCGAGTACCAGGATATGGCGCTTGTGAAACCAATTTTCATATGGCACTTCTTCCACTTTGTTAGTCAGTAGGCCTATCTTGTAAGTCTCTATCAAATCTCCTCCTTCTCTCCTCTGAAAAGTAGTCAATCCGCTTATGCTTCATCTATAAGAAGCGAGTTGAGAGGAACAGACAACAAACATTTCAGAATTACGAAGAACTCAGAATTAGCATGTGAGCTGCTGTAGCATTGTACAGTATATTGCAAAATGTTAGTTTTTTGTAGGAATAAACTCAACGGTTAGAGTTCTATCCGACCTGACTCACGGAAGATGGAGCTGGACTGAGTGACAGTGGGTTTTTGACACACCTACTAAACCACTAGGAACTCCATTTATTATTATTAAAACCACTTAAACTCCAAATATTACTACTACTACTACTACTACTACTACTACTACTACTACTACTACTACCACCACTACTACTACTACTACTAGTCTACTACTACTACTACTACTACTACTACTACTACTACTACTACTACTACTTATTATTATTATTATTATTATTATTATTATTACTACTACTACTACTACTACTACTACTACTACTACTACTACTACTACTAAATTGATCCAACTATTTCTTCGAAAAATATGCTGAGCTTTGAACGAGATCGATTTAAATACAAATATTCTTAAGGAATATCTAAAGAACAATCGAAATCAATCTTTCGGAAGATAACAAATTTCCGCTTTTCTCGGGAAAGCGTGGCATAATTTAAAGCAGTCAAGAGAGTTTCCGAAGAGGAAATTTCTCGAATCTGGTCGTAAAATTGACTCATTTCAAAAGTCGAGAACCAATCTCGTTTTCGGCGACTTAAAAGTTCCTTTCATCCGGGTGTTTCCTGTGTCACGTGACGACGCCGCCATCGCCATGACTCTTAGTGCACGATATTCCTAGTATTTGTTCTGTCGAAGCGAAATCATTGTCGACCGAAGCGTCAGATGTTGATCGAAGCAGATTGGGCAATTTCGGTGACAAAGAAGTCAACTCAACCCCTAATATATTATCCGCCTCATCAGAATGAAATTTCATTTTCAGGACAAATCGCCGCTTCGCGTTTCTCACTCCTTCTATCAACAAAGTCGAAAAAGCGGTGAATCTAGTGAAGAGATAAATAGTCACAGGTTCATGGATTATGTCAAGGTTTCTCTTATGACGAATTGCCAGTTGGATATATTTATATATACGCCATATATTTTACAGAGAATTTGTAAAAATAGCAGACAGGACAGGAGTTAGAATTGGGAAAAATGCATATTTTCGGCTTTGATTTGGAGGACAAAATGTCGTCTTCTAATCTATTTTGTGGCTGTTAGCAATGATCTTATGAGGGGAGCTGGTGTTAACATTCTGCCAGGTTTTACTTATATACAAGAAAAATGCGCACATAGGCAGTAATAATAATAATAATATTAATAATAATAATAATAATAATAATAATAATAATAATAATAATAATAATAATAATAATAATAATAGGGCCTAATAATAATAATAATGATAATCATAATAAAAAAATAATAGCATTAATAATTAATAAATAGGCATTATCATAAGTAGAAGAAGATGAAAAAGAAGACTGAGAAGAAGAAGAGAAAGAGAAAGATGAAGAAGAATGAAAAATAAGTGTTATTTGTAAAATTATTTTTCTATCACATAGAGTTCAGCGATTGTGCGGATGACGGGTTTTACTTTCGTCGTTTCTACGGTTTTTACGAGTCTCGTTTCTAATTACGGAAATTACTCCGACGCAGTCATTACGGACGGCGGCGGCGTCTCGATAGCTCCGCTGACTTACAACGACAGGCGACAAAGGTTGTCGCCGCCCCCTCCGCCCTCCTCCCCCCTCCTCCTCCTCCCCATGCGCCCCTCATCTTCCCACAATTACGATATTGTGATGAAAGCTTCGCTGCCTTCTGTATTATTCACGCCGACAACGGTCGTTTCCCGTTGTCGGTTGTCCTCGCGCGGCACCGTCTTCCGATACAATCTACTTAAACTCTTTCCTTTGTTCTGTTCTGTCTCTTCGCCCTCCTCGCCGTTGCATTGGTCGCGGCTCTAAATGGCTCTCGGACTATTTTTTTCAGAAGCCCATTGTTTACTCTACTGTACCCCTTTCCACTCAATCTCCTTTCTCCGACAATCTTTGTCTCTGTCTCTCTGTCTGTATCTTTCTCTCTCTCTTTCTCTAAGCCTGCATCTCTTTCTCGGTCTGTTTTTTTTGTCTCTGTCTGTCTCTCTGTCTGTCTCTCTGTCTGCATCTTTCTTTCTCTGTCTGTCTGTCTCTGTTTCTTTTCTCAGGAGAACGGCGAACAGATGTTGCGTGACGTAAAGACAGCTTTCCAGAAATTCCTTGATTGCCTATTCAATTATTAACCGTCAGTCTCGCCCGTGTGTTGCTGCCTCTCTCTTATAGCCTACATACCAATACGGTGATAAATATTAAATACTAGCATTTATTATATTGAATTAATGCAATCGAATTCCGTTATTAGTCTGGCCTGCGTCAACATCGGAACTTCTGTTGATGCTATTGTTAATCCTGTAACAATTGTAACAGTTATAATTCGGGAAGGGTGAAATTTTGCAACAGATATTAGTAATTAATGGGTATTAATAACAGAAAATGCCAACCCTTGGGGAAAATAATCAGTAAAATCTCTTAAATTTATACAGCGCTTTGGCAGTAGTTTAGAATTTTTAGCGCATTACTTAACTAACTACTTGGATAAATGGCTCAGAGTTGTCCATTTGTCGTTTTTTTAACCCAAATCCAACCCAACCCACCAACGTCCCAACCCAACCAAAATGAAATTTCTGTCTGCATGCAGGCCCAACCCAACCCATCGTGCCCCGACTCGACGTAAACGTCAAAGTACAATCGCATTTTTGGAAACATACATATATTCAAACCGATGCCTGGTAAATACCCAACGCTCAATTTTCTTGTAACCAAAAGTTTTCAAACTGGACTTCATTCAAGCACACAAAGAATGTGGACTCTAGGCTATCCTACATGGGTCCATAGCGCATGCAGTCAATATGACGTAAGTAAACAGAAAATCTATATTTAACGTGGTTAACAAGTACAGACTCACGAAACTCAACCCAACTCATCAGAGGTTGTCCATTAATTACATCAACAAATTTTTGGCAATTTTGACCCCTCCTCTTGTCAACAACTGTCAGATTTTCAGTGACCCCCTATAATTATGTCAAAAACTTTTGACCCCTCTAAGATACGTTACGGGCCACCTAAAAAGTTTATAAGGTTACTATTTTTGCAGTTGATGAGACCTTTTCCCATTTTTGCTCATCAAGTGTCAAAATGTGGCGGTGATGACCTTTTTTCTTGTTTGTCAGGCTTGTTTCCGTTGTAGTAAATAGTATTCAATGATATTTCCTCTTTTTTGATTAGGGTCGTCCATAAATTAACGTAACGCGGTTAGGGAGAGTCCGGCCACTTGTTACGAAGTGTGACGACGGGGGGGGTCCGTAAATGTGACGTAACGCAAAAAAATTAAGTGATGACCTTCGACCTTTCTTGGTTGTCAGAGATTTTGGAGAGGAAAAAATACAATAATGACCTTTTTTGCTTGTCAAGACTTTTCTGAAGACGAAATTGGGGAGAGGGGTGGTCGGCCCGTTGTTACGTCATATTTTAGGGGTTTGACGTTTTGGTACGTCGCGTTACGTAGGAGGAAGGGGTCAAAAAAGTGCCAAATCGCGTTACGTAATTTATGGACGACCTCTTATTTGTAAAAAATGAAATTGTTGACGTCGACTTATCTTAACCCCTCCTTCTGTCAACAACTGTCAAACTTTTTCAGATCCCCCTATTTTTGACGTAATTAATGGACAACCACTTAAATTTTTCAAAATCTGGACCCAACCGAACCCATGAACAGCTAACTGTGCATTGGATTTCAACAAGCTACTGGTCTCTGGCTCCTTGGTCTTTCTTCTGCTCGTGATACAATAGGTCAGTGTTTTCCAAGATTGGGTCGCAGGGCTCAGTCTAGTGGGTCGCTGGGTAGCGCGAAATTAGATTCCAAAATGTCATTTTCTAACCAATGCCACAATGTCACAAGCCTTGCAGTTGCTAGTAAACTTAGGTTTTAAGACATTTATATGCATGCAATCCTCCATACACGGCTTATATTAAAATGATTAGTGTTTTATCCATTTTAGTTGACAATAAGCTTGCAGGGGCGCGGCTTCTTGCAAAGCCGCTGAAGCAAGTCGCACAGTTCCAATAGGTTTTGAAACCCTGGCCTCAGGGTTATTTCAAGGTTTATCAATTTGGGGGGGTGTGTAGGTAAATTCTGGGGTCCCCTGCCAAAAAGTATGACAAGCAAACAAGTTAATCCAATAGCTGAAATTGAGGAGGGAGTTTTCGGGGTGTCGGTCTCAAATTGGGAGTGGGGTGTTGGAGGTGTTAGGGGCGTACAAAATCCCTGCCTGGCCTATAGTACTTTAAAAAAAATCTTATTTCACAATAACGCAAGGAAAGCGCATTGCGACCATTTTGCTCCGAAACTCAACTAATAGGGAATCTCGTGTAAGAAAGAAACAAAAAGCCTGACGGCTAAGCGATTTTGCCATGCTATATGATACTAATAGGATTTTTAAGACGCGTTACAACGGCATGTTTTGGGTAAAATTGTAAAAAGATAATTTTCCAAAAATTTCAAAATCTATTTCTCTCATTTTTCTGATTTGGTAAATATCGGAATAATTATGTCCAATATATTTGCCATATTTTCATTCAAGTCGAATAGGAGCTTTTGTCATGCCATTTATTCAAACTCAGAAGATTCTTTTAAAGTAACGTTCGCCAGATGGCGTAATGCATTTTTTGCATATTACATGATATGATTAGGGTCGCGACACGTTACAAAACCGCAGAAGTGGTCCGCGGTTCCAAAATGTTTAGGAAACCGTGCAATTGGTCACAACATTCTACTGAAACGCCTTTCCCTTTGATTTGGAATATCTTCTGTAGTTTACCGATGGTTTCAATCTTATCTCAAATCTCGATCCTTTCAAGTTTCATACCTCAACTAAACTTCATTATCTTTCTACCTATGCTATGGAGTGCCAAACGGATCTGTTCTTGGACCTGTTTTGCTCAACCTCTATAGAGCACTCCACTTTCATCCTTAGATTAACTCTCTTAATTTGAATAATCGATTCTATGCTGACGACACTCAATTATTTCTCTCCTTTACACCGTCTCCCTTTAAAACAGCAGTCACTGAACTCGAATCAGCATTTTCGTTAATTTTATCGTGGATGTCAGGCTATCATGCAGCTAATCTCCTTGCTCTCAATCCTTCCGAAACCTAATTTATTTTAATTGTACTGCCACAAGAAATGAAAAGACTTGAAAACCCCACACTGATTTTAGCCGCAGGCGCAATAATAACCCCTGTTCCAAATGCAAAAAGTCTTGGATTTACTTTTGACTCTTCCCATTATTTCGAAGCTGACATATCCCAACTATCGCAAACCTGTTATGCTCACATTCGAGATATACGCCATCTTCGTCCCTTCCTTGATATTAAAGCTGCATGCTTTCACTATTGCCACTTCAATAGACTGTTGCAACGCACTGTTACACAATCCTCCAAAAGCTTCCATATGTAAAGTCCAATCGATTCAAAATGCTTTAGATCGTGCAGTTACCAAATCAAAATTCTATGCCATATTGCGCCGTTACTCAAATCTCTACCCTGACTGAAAATAGCAGTAGGCCTACGCATTAAATATACAATTATATTAATGAATTATAACTCACTTCATACATCAAAACCAGTCTACCTACGAAATCCGATAATCCCACAACATCCTCGATCCACTCGATCTTCCTCTCGTGTCACTCTTCTTCGTCCTCTGAATCAATCATCTTAAAACTTTGCAACCGTGCTTTTTCATATGCTGCATAAGAACTTTGGAACTCAATTTCAGCATTCCTCCTGCTGCCTACACCATGGTCAAATAAAAAATTCTGAGGCACAATTTCCTTTCCTTCTTGCAACATCTCAAGTTTTTCTTTCTAAACTAAAGCATTTCTTTTCAAAAATCATTTTCTCTATAGCTGTAACGTACCAACCACAATAACCCTTTGGACTAAATGACCCTTCGTGAATGACCCCACCTTTGGCTATTGCTACTTCACACTAAGATTAAGCGCCTAAGACTAAGGACCTACTGCGGTGCTGCTTTTGAAAGCTCTATAGAAATTCACGAGATTTTACTTACTTACTTAAAACCCTTAAAACATGCAGCCATCGATGTGGCCACCTCTAGAAGAACGGAAACTGACTGTCCATATTTCCCCTTCCTGACCGTTGAACTTTTGTCTATTTTCAACATTATATGACCCATTATAAAATCACCCCTGCAGTCCTTACATCAGGCATAGTCTTATCCAGAGTCCACGCATACCTGATTGAAAAATGAGTAGGCCTAAATAGACCATTTGGCTTTCCATTATCGTTTCGAACTTTTTAAAACGCACACAAATGAAAATCACAAACACAGCTATTTGGAATTTTCAGTTGTATCATAACTTCGACAATTATCAAATTATCGCTTATCTGTTAGTTCTAATCAGTGGCGGCTCCACCGGGAGGTCCAGGGGGCCCGTGCCCCTATTCAGTGCCTGCCCCTCCCCAGTGCCCCCCAGTTGGGACCCTATACTTAATGCTACATACATTAAACAACAAATGGTTGGCCCCCCATGGTTAGAAGTTGCCACCCCAACGGCCCCCCCACTTGCCAAATCCTAGAGCCGCCACTGGTTCTTATTAGTTTTAAGTGTATCGATGTATATAACTGTCACGGATGAATGAATACTAAGGGAGTAGAACGTAAAATTAACGCGGCTTATGAATACACACACAAATACATGCCTTCCTATAGTACCTATGCTTTAATTATAACCTATTAGTAGTAGAACTGCACAGGTCGATTAAAGTAAGGTATCCGCGTTACCTTTGAAGTGTGCCTACTGAAATCGACGCCCTTGTGGAATTTCGCGGGGGGGGGAGGAGGAGGGAGTCTATCGGCGAGGTTTCCGCCTTTATTTGCCCCGGGCGGCCGAAGGGGCTTCCTTTGGATTCCGATCGCTCTGCTCCCTCGTGGCCCCCGGGGGGCGCGCGTGCGCTGAATAGGAGACCCTGACGGGCGTCGATGATCGATCGATGGCCGTAGATGTTTTCCCATAATGATTTTAATCAGCAATTCGCCCCGCTATACGCTCATTGTCCATTCTCTTCCCAATCCCCTCTGCTGCCCTCCTCCCCTCCCGTCCCGTCCCCTCCTCTTCTCTCTCGCATACCATGCAACGAGAACGCACCACTCTGCCTCCGCCGCCCCGCCCCCCCACTGTCTCCCACCCTCCCTCTTGCTTCCCACCCTCCGCAGTTGTTGCTGCTGCTGCTGCTGCTGCTGCTGCTGCCGGTGGTTGCACTGATCGTGGAAACGAACAGAGAACTGATGCTGCCGCTGCTGCTGCTGCTGCTGGGCTGGACCGAGTGATGACGATGCGGAGACACGCGTTGAAGCAGGATCAAAGGTGCCAATTGTATTGATACGCGATGCTCTGACCGATGCAGTGGTCGGCGCCGACTGAAGCAGAGAGAGAGAGAGAGAGAGAGAGAGAGAGAGAGAGAGAGAGACAGACAGACAGAGAGACAGACAGACAGAGACAGACAGACAGACAGACAGACAGACAGAGAGCCACTGAGCGGCGGAAGAGATCATGAGTCGAATCTATTGCCATCTTCAATCTCTCGTTTCGTCTCTCTTCTTCTCGGTCGATTGCGAAACGTCGATAGCGATCCTAATATATTTCATTCGCGCAAACAGATTAATAGCTCTGAGCAATCGATGACTAATGCCGAAGTTCCATCCTCCTATGCTGTACACAGTTCACACCGCGCGTTCTGTTTACTGGTTAACGCGTACGTCCATAATCTATAGGCATATATGAATTCGATCCATTTTTTGGAGAATATTTTTAAACGCTAGATTTTCGATCACACTTGTAAATAAACGTGAAAGTCATAGAAGGCCAATTGAATGATCACACGTCGTCATGTCGTTTAAGTTTCAGGCACAAACGTCTAATATCGTTAGTCTGATTTTATGTCGAGAATCTGCAATGCAGAGATTCTGCATTGACTCTCTGATCAAGCGGTTAGACAGTGGCTGAATACACTCGGTCTAGACAGAGGCGTCACTAGAGTTGGTGGTGTCTGCACCCGGTGCGGTAAAGCCATGGTGTCACTCCCCCCAGGAAAAGCCCAAAAATTGCACCGTGGGCATCCTTGAGTCCTCCTCCTGTACCAGCTCATACGTACAAATGGGATCCACTTAGCCTGCATATTAATTTACAAACACCAAACGCTTTGGTGTCACGGTGTCACCCTATTGTGATGTCCTAATTGGTGTCACCCGGATGAGGCCGGCAACCCCTAGCGACGGTGCTGTGTCTAAGGGTTGAGAAAATCGTCGATATGAAGACAGAACATGAACCATTGAATAACATTTGTATATTACGAAACTAAATTAGCCGCAAGGTTGTTATTAATAGTCACTGCTTGCCTAGCTGGAATGTTCATTTGTACGGGCGTCAGCAGAAATTTTTCCAGGAGGGTGCAACATTTTATTTACCCGAAAGCATCACGAATTGGGTTTAAATTTAGATGAAAAGAAAGACGTAGACTAATTGCGATACTTTTATTGAGTCAAGAGATTATGTTAATCACGTTCCACTTGATCACGAAATAAAAAAGCTAATCTAGATTCTTGTACTATATTGTTATTAAGATTAAATAGTCATTTATTGACTGATTTTTATTTTTTACAAATTTATAATTTATAGGAGTGCAGTTGCACCCGTTTGCAGCCCATCCTGACTCCCATGTTCATTGGGCATCATAATTGTTCATTCACTGGAATGCTACATTGGTTTAAATATTATCTTTGACCAGTCTTGATAAATATACAGAAAAAAGAAACGTTCCGAAATTTTAGGAATAGAATTCTAAAACTGCTTCAAACGCTGATGCTCTTGAGATTTTTTTGTAGAGAGAATTTCTTTACATAGCCTACAAAAATAAAATCTTTTATCTAATAATTCGCATTAATTGCATTTAACATAAGAATGACGGAACTTCAGACATAGATACTAATAATGCAGCGCTTTAACTAAACAGAACCGGAGCGGACCTATGGGGGCACGTGACCATCAAACTCACCCCAACAATTTTGTTAGTTAATATATATATATATATATACCCAACTTTTTTATAACTCCCCCCAATAAAATTCCTGGCTACGCCTCTGAGCAGAAGATCTCGAGTGTTGCCATCAGTGAATTTAGTTAATACGACCATTCATCCGATTGCTCAGGTGAGTACGACACGCTCCTCGTCCGTCGCGATTGTCCGGATGATTACTATCTCCTTCGGATCGAAGAGGATTAGAGACAAACATCGAGACGCCACGGCAGACGTTAGACACGCGTCCGCCGCGGGGCGCTCCCTTCCCTTTCTACGTCTGCCTCCCGTCAGACCTTTGGACGCGACGAGGACAGACGACGAGAGAAGAAAGAGCGCGCACTTACTACAAACAGACGAGAGTCAACACAGCGCGGAGACCGCGAACTGGCGGATCGTGATGAACGTCTGACTTTTGTTCACGAACGAACCTCCGAACGGACGAAATCGTCTGTTTAGCCGATGCAAATAGAGCGCCAATGCGATGGACGGCGATTTGGATCACAAGAAGAGAGGAACGCGCTCTCTCTCTCGGATCTTTAGTTTTGAACCAAGAATAGTTTTTGTAGAGATGGACCTTCGATTCGATTATTAGAGGCGCGCTCTAGAACAGGCAATAAAACGGATTTTTGAGTGTAATACTAGAAAGATGCTCGCTTCGCTCGCTGTGCAGGATAATACTAATCCAATACCGATACCTAATACCCAATCATTGAATTCATGCTGAATAACATTTCAATGATCGCCACCTAGCCAAGCTCTGCGCCACGTAATAATTAGGTCTATGTACGTTAAAATCACGCAACTGTGGCCAGGCCGAGAGAAATTTGCAGAATGGCCGACGCTGTCATAATTTTTTCGTACCTTTTTTTTTGTCAGCAGCCGTTTATCCGTTTAAAATGTACGTTAAAATTGCGCCGGGCCTCTGCAACTACATTTTTAACCAGGCTGCGTTATTATTCAATTGTTAATTGTTACATATTCATCAGCAACGTCGTCGCACGCCCAGCCCTCTGACGCTGCAAGGTTGACTCGATTTTTGTGTACGTTAAACTACGATTCTACGAACAATTGTTACCAATAGCAACGTCGTCTTCGAACATCGTCCACCAACGCATCGCGACGTAAGAACTAAACGGTCTAAACCGTCTACCAATAGATGGCAATAGTCAACCAATCAGAACGCTTGAAGGTAACAGACAGAGAGACATACAGATAAGGATCTTAATATGATAGATTAGAGTTAAATCGTGATACCGTGATTTTTTTCGTAGCGCCAGTTGGCCTCCCAATGGCCGGAGAAATCGTCCAATGACGAATCCAGAGAGCTCATAATAAGCTCAGCGGCAAAGTAGAGCGACATTCATTTGAATTCGTCAAATCGGCAGGTGTTGCGCACACTAAATTCTCCGTAGGAACATCTGCAGATCCGCTCAGAAGATCTCATAAAACCTTAATTTCAATCTACTCGAACCGTTCGTCTGTCTGTCCTGTTTCCGTAAGTCTCGCCTCTTCCCCAGTTTGCGTCATAAATTTCTCGCCGTTCCCGTCTGAACGAAACACAGCATATCAGATTCGATCTTATCTTGGTATT
>CM030832.1:12077918-12092918 GCA_018105865.1 Metaphire vulgaris
GAGAGAGAGAGAGAGAGGTAGACAGACGCGGAGACGGACAGCCAGGAGGGCGCCTCTTGATCGGTGCGTGTAATGACTGTGGGCCGTCGACATAACACGTCGTCGGCTGGTAAGATAATTGCATCAGAGTTATTAACACCATTGTACTGCGCGAATACTAATCCACGGCTCTGCACCTGCCCAGCGGCAGCAGCAGCAGCAGCAGCAGCAGCAACACCAAGACGCCACTGGGCGGGCCCGCCGCCTCCGACGCTGCCCGACTCGACGGACATCGGTGGGCCAGGGCTACTTTAGACGCGCCTTTCCTACTAGGGACGGTCTTTATCGGACAGGAGCTGAACGGCGAGATTCTGCCCGCTTTTTGGCAGACGTAGAATGAGGCTTTTTGTTAATTGTGATTAATCAATTTAGTGGCGTAACTTATGCGTAACCGATTACGTCTTACAGTATCTTAATATTTTCCCATCAAGAATAACATTCTTTCGTTTAGCAACGAACAATTCTCTTCAAAATGTTCAAGAAAAGTTTCGGAGAAATTCCAGTAAATGAGTGAATGAGTGAATGAATCAACAAATCAATAAATCAATCTATAAATCGGGTGCTAGTGGATGGTCATTATCGTGACTGATATATATATATATATATATATATATATATATATATATATCGGGTCAGGACAACTGGGTAACGCCGATTGGGCCCCGGACAACTGGGCCCGCCAACTGGGTAA
Organism: Metaphire vulgaris; assembly: GCA_018105865.1. Classification (NCBI taxonomy): domain Eukaryota; kingdom Metazoa; phylum Annelida; class Clitellata; order Crassiclitellata; family Megascolecidae; genus Metaphire; species Metaphire vulgaris. Next base: position 12,078,649 of record CM030832.1, read on the forward strand.
TGGGACATCTGGGTAACGGGACATCTGGGTAACGGGACATCTGAGCCCCGCACTATCGAACTCGACTTATGCCTAATAATAAGTGAGGGTTGTTGTAAAACTTCGGGTGGTCTGTCTTCTTTTAGCCTGTCGTCGGCTACAAATTGAGTACAAATTCTTAATGGGAGGAGGTGCTGTTTCTTTGATCGTAAATACAACCTATTTTAAGGCTTATATGGAAACTGAGCCTTTGCGGTATCCCCTGCAGGCATTTATGATGTTAAAGCATAAAACCGGCAAACCAAAATAGTCGTTGCCTATTCCATTCATCAACATCATTCTCTCTTTCTCTATTGTACGGGGCCCAGATGTCCCGTTACCCAGATGTCCTGTTACCCAGATGTCCCGTTACCCTGGGCCCAGTTGGGGGCCCAATCGGCGGTACCCAGTTGTCGCGGACCGATATATATATATATATATATATATATATATATATATATATATATATATATATATTAGGGCTGTTGATTAATCGCCGTTAACGCATGCGATTAACGCGAAAAATTTAACGCGATTAAATTTTTAACGCCGATTAATTATTTTAACGCAAGGTATCGGTGATTCAATTTTTTTTAGCGCTGGATTATTTATTTTAGCGCAAGCTACCGCCGACTAATTTCTTAAACGTAAAGAAATAGGTAAAATGCCGCTACATGAACACTTACGAAAGCATAGTCATGCTTAAAATATTATTAGTTCAGTGGCTTAGTTTACAGGAAATTTCCGCTTCCGGTCAATTTGACTATCTACAGAAAGTCCTTACTCCATGTATGTCTGCTACTGAATTTTTAGGTGGAGATAAGTACATTTCTTGTTCAATAACTCTTCCAACTCTCTGTCATCTTCAGTTTAATTCTGATGATGATCCGACATTTATTATACGATTCAAGGAGTCTCTAAAGGCTGATATGGAACAACGAAAACAGTCTGGAGCTTAGCCAATACCTCGTCCCGTTGTTCTTTTCTCAAACATTTCAAATTCTTAAAACGTGGGTCAAGACAGGTTGCCAATGTCATACACGACAGATTGAAATTCTGGTATGCCAAATTCATACATTACATGACTAACAGGTACAAAGTGTAAAGAAGACATTCAAAAATTGCATTTTTTAATTAAGACAAAATATTTGCAATTTATAAATAATGCGATTAAACAGCGATTAATTACGATTAAATATTTTAATCGTGCGATTAATTTCGATTAAAATTTTGAATCGCACAACAGCTCTAATATATATATATATATATATATATATATATATATATATATATATATATATATATATATATATATATATATAAACCGGCCTTAGGCACAGGCAAAGCAGGCAGTTGCCTAGGACGTCAAGATCCAAGAGGCGCCAATCCTTGCCATTTTAACCAAGAGATTTAATTACAACGCCTATTTTTATTTAAACTCAAAACGTTCGCTTAAGGAACTGATTAAATAATAATTATTGTTTGTTTCCATTCAAGTTTTTCCGATTCAATTTATATTTCGAACCTTGATAAATCAGAAGTTGAATATTAGTAACGGTATAACACTATGACTCTGTTTTAGCGCACTTTTTTGACTGATTCATCATTGAGGGAGTAACCGTGATGCCACAGGGGTCCTAGTGGGGAGGAGCAGAACAATCCAAAGTATGCTTTGCCTTGGGCGCCATTTTGGCTAGGAATGGCAATCTGTGTATATATATATATATATATATAATCGTGAATATATTTAACTTTAGCCAAATGTAGAGAACGATGGTCCAAGACAAAGGTGAAAAGGACAAGAAGAGGTTTTGAAGCTCTCATTAGAAAAGGATGAAAGAAACAAATTTCAAAGTGCTAAGAAGAAAATATTGATCTGGAATTGAAGTGCTAAAAAATATGAGTACCAATTGTGTCGAATAGTAATAATAATAATAATAATAATAATAATAATAATAATAATAATATTTTTATTATGATAATTATTATCCGTGCTAAGCGTGAAGGAATGCTACGATAATCGTCGAACAATCACGTGACAAACTTGCTTCAACATATTTTTTAAATAATAGCAATCGTACATCTACATAGGATTTAATAAAAGTCTATAAAAACACACCTCCTCCATCGTCAGATAAGAACGTTTTGCGGCTTCGGACATTTCTCACGGACGACTAAAAATGTTTCTAAAAATTTAAGCCACTCAGGCGTTCACTTGACAACACCAGATGCTTCGTTACATTGATTCAAATAATCGGTTCGGGTTGTCTTCCTTTTGGCACGAATGTGTTTTCTGTTAGTGATGTCCTTATCAAGATCGTCTTGACAAGATGGAGCCGACCTTCAACCAGTCGTTTCACAGACGCTAATCTTACCTTGATCTTAAGATCGAGGGGTTGGACGAAGGCGAATTGTATCATATGAGGCAATTTATTTTTTAAAACTCTTTAATAAAAAAGCTTGAATGGCTTGATTAAATATGTGTTTTGTTTGACATCACCGTTTCAATGTTTTTGGCGCATTAGCATTATTAAGCGTCGCATTTTTCCTTGCTCTGCATGAGGTAACTTGCATTGAAAACTGAAAGCATTGGTAGCCCTACAAAAAGTTAGATATTTATGGGCAGTTGCAGTAAAATGGTCTGTTCCAGGGTCTCCAAAGTATGGCCCGCCAAGGTCGTTAATCGGGTCCGCGGCAAAAAATGAGGAACATGCAAATCGTAGTAAATCTAGTCTAGAAATCTCTCTCTGTGTGAGACTTACACTGTAGTTGTTTAGTTATCATTGCATCATAATTCGGCATTATTAAAACAGTCTTTTATTGACAAGTATTCGTTCGCCATATTTTAATAAATTCAATTTATTAGAGATGAGATGATGAATTGACGTTGGCCCGCCCGCGGATATTTGGTAGTGATTTCAGTATGGGTGAAATATGGCTTCGGCAGTGCATTTTTGCATTGATTGTAATTTGTTGATGGAGGTCTTTGGAGGTTAAGTAAAGGAGTTGCAGTAATCCAGTTTGGAATGGACTATTGAAGTCGATTGTGGATGGTCTGGCATCGAAGCAAGGGATGCACCAAGATTTTTTGCAGTTCGGTTAGTCAGAAACTGAACTTGGGACTGTCAATTTTTTTAAACTTGTTGAGGTAGACCTATTAAGAGGAATTCAGTCTTTGAGGAGGTTAGATTACATGACGAAATAGACGAGAATGCTGAAATTGATGTGTTGAACAGGAATAACTGAGTCGTCAATAGAGTTGGTGATTCAAGTTGAGGGAATTGATTAATGATGATAGTGGTGTGGTACGCGTAGGACGGATCCTTGGGGCACTCCGAAGTTTACGCTATGAGATGATGAGGTTTGTTTGAGACACGAAACTTGGAAGGAACGAGACTTGAGGTAAGATTTGAACCAGTGATGAGCTTTGTCGGATATGCCGAACCAGAGGGAGAGTCGCTCGAGTAGAATATTGTGATCGTAGTAAATCTAGTCTAGAAATCTCTCTCTGTGTGAGACTTACACTGTAGTTGTTTAGTTATCATTGCATCATAATTCGGCATGTAAAGAATGAATTTCAACGCAGTCAAATAGATCAACTCAAAAGCTAAGGCGTTTTTGGTCCTATACATCAGTGTTTCCCAAACTGTGGGTCGCGACCCAAAAGTGGGTCGTAGAGCTTAATTTAATGGGCCGCGGGTTAGCTCGAAATTAGATTCAAAAGTGTCATTTTCTAACCAATACCACAATGTCACAAGCGTTGAAAGTTGCAAGTAGGCTCAGGTTTTAAGAAATTTATCTGCCTGCAATCCTCCATACACGAGTTATATTAAAATGAGTAGTGTTTTTTCCAATTTTAGTTGACAATAAGTGTGCAGGGTCGCGGTATATCACAAAGCCGCTGAAGTGGTCGCAGTTTCAAAAAGTTTAGATAACCATGGCCTATAGTACTTTTAAAAATTAATACTATTTTGCAGTAACGCAAGAAAAGTGTATTCCGACCATTTTGCTCTGAAATTCCAATGACAATAGGGAATCTCTCTCTCGGGATCTCCTTGACCTAGCGGTTAAGCGATTGTGTCCAACTCATAGGATTGTTAAGGACGCGCAAAAAGGTATGTTTGTGAGAAATTTTAAAAATCTAATTTTCAAACAATTTCAATATCTATTTCTCTTCTTTTTCTTATCTGGCAAAAATATAAACAATTCTGGTCGAATAAATTTTCCATATTTTCATTCAAATTGAAGCAGAGCTTTTGTTTTGCCAGTTATTCAAAACTCAGATTATTTTTTAACTAACGTTCGCCAGGTGGCTTAATGCATTTTTTTGATATTACTGTACAATGTACATGCTATGATTAGGGTCGCAGCAAGTTACAAAACCGCTTAAGTGGGCCGCGGTTCCGAAATGTTTGGGAAACCAGCTATACAGTATACACAGACCTACAGTACGGTATGTCCATGTGTAGTCCCTATCTTTGTCTCTGTCTCTGTTTCTGCTTCTGTCCGTCTGTCAGTCTCTGCCTCTGTCTATTTATCTATGTCTGTCTCAATAGGCCCAGACATAGATAGAGACTATCTATGTCTGTCTCTGTCTATATTTCTATCCACGTAACTCTGTGTCTCTCTGTGTACCTGTGTCCCTTTATCTTGTGTATCTATCTGTGACTCTGTCTCTGTCTCTTTCTGTCTGTGTCTGTTTCTCTGTCTCTGTCTGTCTGTCTCTCTCTCCTATCTCCTTGGTTGGATGTGATTATCGGAAATGAAAGTGCGTAGCCCTCTAAGATCGCTCGTATATTGACGGTTAGCGTTTTTCAGCGTCTAAATCTAAAAGCGTCCATTGTTCGAACGATCGACTGACTATTCCTATTGAGAGTGCACAGTCATTCGCTCGAACTTTCAACGCCGACAAGAGACTTTCGCGCACAATTCACGGCCTGGCTAAAATCCTCCGGTGAAGAAAATGAGGAGAGGGACGGCGGCCATGCACGATTTGCATGACTTTCGACAGATTTCGAAGAATGAGCCAAACGATTAAACCAGGGGTATGGTATTTGGGTCTGCAATGGTAACACGCAGTCTGTTCAAAGAGTCCAAAGACTGTCTGAAAATAGTACTCTCTGATCCAGAGAAATCTTCATTCGCTTTTCGCAAGAGAACACGCAACTCTGGTTCGGTTTTACAAGTTGTTGAATTTTTAGGTGGAAAATTAAAGCATATCCTGATGTCACAGCAGTATATATATATATATATATATATATATATATATATATATATATGTATATTTGCGTCATGCAGGACCTTAGAAAATATAATAATTGCTCAATTATTCAAATTTTCTCAATGTAAAGGCAAGAAAACATGTTTCAGCGTCCGTTCTGAATTCGCTTAAATCATCATCACCAGTGGCGTAGCGAGGGGACAGTGGGGGAAAACCGCTCTGGGCGACACTTGCTCCAGGATCGTAGCCTCGTAGGGGCGGCATTTTCAAGAATAAAGTTGTTTTGCTTTTGAAGAATTTTAGTAAGTTAGTGGTGATAACGTTTTTTTGCTTGTCAAGACTTTTAGGAAGTGTGATGGCCTTTTTTAGTTGCCAGATTTTTGGAGGCAGCACTTTTTTCGCCCCAGGCGGCACTTTGCTTCGCTACGCCACTGATCATCATTGTCGTTGTTTGCTACGATGCCATCTTTCGTAGTTGTCATATCTGTTGCTACGACTCGCTAGGCGCGTATAGGTGTCTCTGATTCCATATTACAATGCAGTAAATACATTTTGTCAATAAATAAAGCATTGAATAGAACTGACTTGACCCAAGCTCTTATTTGCTCTTCGCTATGACCTACGAGAATAAAGTAGGATAGAAATTCGATGCTTCGTTTTGAAATTCCGAACTTTTGGCGAATCTGTCGAAGTCCACGCTGTAACAAAGACAACTAAAATATAACTTAGCTGGAATGAAAATATGACCGTGACCTAAATTTCTGGGCATTGGTAAGCCATGATAAACTTATTGCAATCGCACTGAACTTTCGAATCGGGTTCCTCATTATTCTGAAGATTTTAAGAAATAAGTAGAAATGAAACAAATTCTGTTGGAAACATTTAATTACACCGGGTGTCTTGGAAACCGAGTTTTCAACAAAATCACTCGTATTATTCTTCTGCTATTCATCTTAAACTCATATTATTACGACACAATTAAATTTATGTGCGTTTTGCTGCAAATGTTTTAGTAGGCCTAACTATGCTCTACGTTTGAGCGAACTTAAGAATTCAAATTTTTACTTTTGTGAATTTCTATATTTCGAAATAAGTTACTTATGTAACCCTCTTTTGGTTAAACACAGGTTTATGAGTAATTTAGCTTTTATGCGAATTCACATCTCAACAGTGTCGTCCTATTAAAATTAAATTCCGTAATTTGGTTATGCTTTCTTCATGGGTGGGTAAAGAATCAGTGCTTTTGTTCGTTTATCAAAATCGATCATTCTTTTTTTCTAGAAAAATTCTAATAACCTTAACAATTAGCGTAATTGGTATGTTGAACATTGTTCATAATCCGCTTGTCACAATTTTCTGTCTAGCTTCAAATTTAAAAAATCCTTGCATTATAATAAGTTTTATTTACACAATCTGCGAATCAGCAAACTAGTATTTGTATTTTGATCACATTTATCATTCAATGCAAATCAAATTCGTTTAAAATGGTCGAGACAATTGGTTTTAGTTGACATTGTTGAAATACATGAGACATTGACGTGGAATGAAGGTTTGCTATTCTTGTACACAGGTTGGTCCAATGATTTTGAATGAAACTCAATTTATGTATAAACGTGATCTTACTCATGATTTACAAGAGATACGCGAATGCCATCTCGAATGACACGTGCGTTTATTCTATTACAGATGCAGACAACTGTATACTGCCTTTTGATAGTCGAGGTCAATGCAATTTGAAAAGACTCGTTCTGAGATCAAATGACTGGGCCTGTATACGACCTCAGTCAAATAAGCAAGAGATATAATATTCTGTTGATGCACCAACAGCGGCGCATTGAACAACCCAATAGTGGAATATCGATTAAAGAAGAGCTCTTTGTGTGTTTGTGTTTAGTCAAAATGGCGTCTAAGCTGCCATTGTAGATGGGCGACTGTGCGAAACATGTTTGTTTACTTATGCGTGCGTTACCCTCGTCGGCACACACACAACACAAACACAAGCACAAACACGCACAGATACGCACGCACACACACACACATATATATATTTATAGTATTTATATATATATATATATATGTATATGGACATTCATTTATTATATGTAGGTCTGTGGTGTGCGTACGTGTGATATATCTTAATTGATTCTTGGCTACACTGGTATTTTGGCGAATCTATCTACATAATAAATTTAACAGACTGTTTACATTCTACAGGCCTACTAGTACTAGCTGCCGAAAGAATTAAGTACACTGTAGAATAGGACGACGAAGCCTATTGTACGTATACACTGAAGATTGTCTTCCACTAACGGTTGAAGTTTAGACTATTGGCATGATTTCGTTTTTTTAACGAGAAAAAACCAACACTTTTGCCAGTTTCAGCGGAGACAGGCTGAAGACAGAATTCAGAGAAAGTGTTCGCCAACTAAGATCTCAACACCGGGGCCTCTTGCAAGCGTTTCTGCTCGATTTTCTTTCTCCGCGTACATTTTTCTTTTCGTCGCACTCGAAGTGCACTCTACACCACGAACAAACGAAATATCGACACACAAGCATTGTAGCGGCGGCGGCGACGGCGCATAGTGCATCGCTCGCCCGCGCGCCAACGACGCCGCCGCCGCCGCCGCCGATCTATCGACCGAAGTCGCTTTTGTGGCACCGGAGTCCGGCGGCGTACGAGGGTCACGGCTTTCGCCGCCGCCGCCGCCGCCGACTCCTCAAGCGAACGCACAGCAGAGACGTTTCTACACGCGAGACAAACAACGGCATGACCATCGTACTATGGAGACATCGACGGACAAAGACCGATTCAGGCGCCTGTTCAGGCTCCGATCCGGCCAAGTCCGACGGCGCGACGTTTCAAGCGTTCCATTAAGTCATTGTTTGCCAGTAAAGCCAGTATTACATTACTAGACAAAAAGTTCGCCTCTAATTGTCTTCCACTTTACCTGATGCCTCGTCAATAAAAGGTCGAGTCTCGAGACTATAAAAGGTAGTGCCTGATCGATTCATCCCCGCCAAACCCATTAGCGTAGCTAAGAAAGGGGAGCAGGGGTCGGGCACCCTCCCTATTCGGACAAAAGACTAGTTGCTAGGTGCGTGCAAAACCGATGAGAAAACATTATCAGGGGTAGGTGTGATTTTTGATAGGTTGCGTAATAATCAGAAGAATTTAATCTAATATCTAATATTACCCCATTTTTCAGCTGAAGCCTCCGCTGGGGATCTCACAGCGCCCATAAATCCTTTGGCCCAAATTTGCGTGAATAATTGATGGCGCTCCTGTTCTTGGTCACTGAGACCCTGGCTACGCCACTGGCCAAGCTAACACCGCTGAAGCGACCACGCGACAACTCTGACTTAAAGGCGCTACCCGGTACACACGGCAACGCGATACGCAAACTTACCTGCAAATGGGTGATGTTATACCCATTGATGCACCGAAAAATAAGCTTTAATCGAAGCTAAACCGGACTTCTGTAGTGCCTGTAATTATGGAGATATGCGCCGTCGAATAGGCCTAAAATTTTAACATGGAGCCTATGGACGCAGGGCCCGCAGGCGCAAGAATCAGCGTCTAACAAAACTGCTTCAAACTTAACTAATCATCGTCCTAAAATTCTAGTTTTACAATACGCTCACAGTATTAATATATGTGACTCAATAATTACGAACAGAATTGGACAAAAGTGTGGTTTAGTAGCAAAACGGAATATTTTAAAACCGTAATGGTAAAGATATTCTTTGCCTACGTGACTCATTATATTCAGTAGATATGCAACGTTATTAATCGTAAAATCTCGTAGCCATAATTATATACTAAAGCCGATAATGTAAAGCACAATTCAACTGTTCATTGCAATAATCATACAAACTGCGCAAATTCTCCACAATAAGGAGAATTGGACTAACAAGTGCAGCATTTGGAAAGCTTCAGAATATATGGAAAGACAAACAAATATCTTTGAAAACAACACTAAAGCTATATAATACACTGATCAAACCAATACAATCGCCGCAATTAAGCTTCGAATTATATGGATCAGAAAGACCAGAAGAAAGACGAAAGAAGATTAATGACTGCAGAAATGAACTGGTTAAGAGGAATAGCAGGAGTCAGCAGAAGACAAAGAATATAGAAATGAAATGATCAGAGAAAAGACAGAGCAAAAAGAAGCGATAATTTGTGGGTGATTAACTTGCGATAATTCGATGCAGAGGCGAAATTTGTTTTGGAAGACTGTAAAAAGCATAATAAAACAGGAGAAAACATTTATACATACTGTAGATACCAAAGAATAGATAGGATGAAAGCTCCAGAGCAATAGATCAGTTCATGATCCTGTGTCGTTGTGTCATGAGTAGAGAGTGTATATTGTCTTTGTCAAAGGCACACTCAAATGAACAAAGATACACATACAGTCGTGGCCAAAAAATAGAGACGGCCTACAAAATGTAATTGTAGCGCATCAACTCTACAAATCCAAACAATATGCTTCATTGCAACAAATGTTTTCATTAGTTTGCTGTATGGCACTTAAAAATTGTTTGTTCATATGTATATTCTTGCACTAATCAAAGATCCAAAAATACTTGAGTGCAGATGACAATGTGAGTCATAAGTGCACAGCAGGCTGTTACAGGATGACGACTGAAGTCAAATGATCCGTCGTGACATGCATGACTTGGTGCATTGTATAAACCACACGCGGTGCATGGAGGAGATCACCAACGAACTGCTGTGCACTGAACTGGTGCGCAAACTCTGCCCCAAAACGCATTAAAAGCTGCTTTAAAAATGCAAGTACAGGCGACAAAATACTTAAGTAGCCTACTTAGCTTGTGACGATAACTTATCATAAGCGAAATGTTTTTATTGCGTATGTGGCCCAATCAGGGCTTTTTTGTGCCGGAGCGAGGCGGAGCGGCGCTCCGGAAAATCGGACCGCGTTTCGGAAAATCCGAAGACTGGTTTTTTTGCAAAATTAAATTATTGAATAGAAAATTTAGAACTATATCTATCTATCTATCTATCTATACATTGTTGTATATATATATAGTATATATATATATATATATATATATATATATATATATATATATATATATATATATATATATATATATATATAGCTACGGGGACTACGTCATGTTGACAAGTGACTTCCGGACTTCCGACTGTTGCGCTCCGGAAAATATAAAATATTTCTTTACAAAAAAAGCCCTGGGCCCAATTGACTATTTCGACAGCGCCTCTAGTTTTTGCTCACGACTGTACAGTTAACGCAATACATTCATTGAATAGCCTATTTTCCCACAAGAATAGGCTTTTATTAGAGACATAGAAGTAGACTAGCGAAATGGAGAACTGGGGGGGCGGCGGAGGATAACGAAGATTCCAACTGTGCAGCTTTGAAACCAAGAGCATTATCAAAACTCTAAGCTATTTCTTATTGTGACATTCGGTATATTAGAATAATATTTTGCTATGTTTATTCTTTCTACGACGATACTTGGGTCTAAATTTGCGCGAGGAATAAATTAAAGAGTATTTTGTGCAATTAATAGAATCGACTCGATGACTTATATAGCGCCACAAAAATAAATCTGTCGTCTCTCGTTTGAATTATAGTATACCCAACAACACAGAAACGCTTACGATTACATTGCTGGCATTGCTGTCTGATTTAGATTGAGTAACATAGGTTTTGTCAAAAATATTTGTTGTATGTATTGTTGTTCCCTAGATGGCGAATCTATCGCAAAAAGGTTTCCTCCTTGTTAAGATCAATAACAGAAGAAACATCGTTCAACATTTTCTAACTCTTGCGGATCTTTTTGGCCTCGCTATCGGATCCATTCTTTCAGATCCTCCACTTTGAAGGCACACAAGGAGTCGACTAGTTCTTTACTAAAATTAAGCTTTAAAAGACATTGCCCTGTTAATTGTTTGATGACGCACTTGATAGAGTACGCTCGAAGCCAGGATGGCCTATCGGCCCGGGTTCAAAACTCGGGTTCTGAAATTTCATTTCTCGGGGCAGTCGCATGTCTTCCGACACAAAGCGGAGGTTAAAATGGTCGATTTATTGTGTCAAGTATTGTTGCGCTTCGATATGTTAGCGGCGGTAGGCAGTGAAGCTGAAGTGTAGGTGTCAACCAAGAAGGTAAATGGTAAAGGTAGGTCCCGTACTCGAGTCCGAGCGTTGGGTTCCGGCGCTTATCTCCGGTCTAGGCAATCAGCGACGTAGGTGGTATAATCCGTTAATCTGGGCTAGGTTGCCATAACTTTCCCCAGACCCACGTTTTACCTCGCAGATTAACGCCGCTCCTCATTTTGCTAGTTCGGGCGCTTATTATTGGGAGGATCGATTATTGTAACAGCATTCTTCACGGCCTCCCTGAATACCAGCTAGACAGACTCCAGATGGTCATCAATGCTTCGGCGCGTCTGATCTTCAAAGCCAAACTAGAAAGATGCTCGCTTCGCTCGCGCTCGCTTCGCTCGCAGTGCAGGATAATACCAATCCAATACCTATACCTAATACCCAATCATTGAATTCATGCTGAACAACATTTCAATGACTGTACATACGCCACCTAGCCAAGCTCTGCGCCACGTAATAATTAGGCTATGTACGTTAAAATCACGCAACTGTGACCATTTGTGACGCTGTACACGCATTTTTTGTGTACGTTAAAATGTACGTTAAAATTTCAAGCTACGAACAATTGTTACCAATAGCAACGTCGTCGCACGCCCACCCCTCTCACGCTGCAATGACTCGACTAAGCCGTGCTAAACTACGAACAATTGTTACCAATAGCAACGTCGTCTTCGAACATCGTCCACCAACGCATCGCGCTACGTAAGGACTAAACCGTCTACCAATAGTCAACGCTCGCCCACCAACGCATCGCGACGTAAGGACTAAACCGTCTACCAATAGTCAACCAATCAGAACGCTTGAAGGTAACAGACAGAGAGACATACAGATAAGGATCTTAATATTATAGATGGGGAGCACATGTCACCCCTTTACTTAAGGATAAGCTCCATTGACTGAGAGTCTCAGAACGAATAGTATACAAGAGATATTGGCATACGTTCTGCGCCTTATATGACTCTGACTTTCCCGCTTACTTAACTCAGCTGATACACAATGTTCCCTTTAATTTGTTGTAGTCTGTGTGCGCCTGAAATTTCTTGTGTGCAAAATATTACATGGAAAGTCAACGTTTTCTGCCCGCTCAGAATTTGTCCGTAATCAACATTACTTATTTACCAACAAGTTAATACGTCTCAGTACACTCTTGTCGGTCAACTTTTTACAATGTTCATACTAGATTAGAATGTAAACACATGCATTGGCGTAAACTTGGATGAAAAAGTGGCGAGAGGTGGAGCGCAAACACTTTGCAAACACCTTCCTCTTGCAAGTAGACTTAGGTCTTAAGAAATGTATATGCATGCGATCCTCCATACACAGCTCATATCAAAACGATTGGTGTTTTATGAACGTTTTACGCAGTTTTAGTCGACATTAAGTTTGCATGGTCGTGGCATGTTACAAAACCGCTGAGGTGAGTCGCACAGTTCCAAAAAGTTTGGGAAACCCTGGCCTATAGTACTTTTAAAAATTAACTTTATTTCGTAATAACGCAAGGAAAGCGTATTCCGACCATTTTGCTCTGAAACTCCACTAACAATAGAGAATCTTACATGCGAAATATGTTACCTAGCGGTTAAGCGAATTTGCCATACTCATAGGATTTTTTAAACACGTAACAAAGGTATGTTCCTGGTAAAGTTTTAAAAAAGATAATTTCAAGAAATTTCAGCATCTATTTCTCTCCTTTCGTCTTATTTGGCAAAATAATTATGAATAATTCTGCCTAATATATTTGCCACGTTTTTCTTTGGAATTGAATCAGAGCTTTTGCTTTGCCATTTAATGCATTTAATCAAAACTCAGAAGATTAATTTCAATCAACGTTCGCCAGATGGCGAATGCAATTTTTCTTTTTCACATTACATGCTATTATCGCGACACCTTACTAAACCGCTGAAGTGGGCCACAGTTCCGAAGTGTTTGGAAAACTCCTTCTCCAGGGTTATTTCTAGGATTGTGAATTGGGGTGCACTCGGGATTTGGGAGTCTCTGCCGAAAAATTCTGACAAGCAAAAAACCTTGGCAAGTCTCCAAAAAAGCCTGACAAGCAAAAAAAGAAAGTTATCCCTGCCTCAGACTGGAGGGTATTAGGGGGTGTCGGATCTCAAATTCGTGGAGGGTGTTGGGGAGGCGTTGGGGAGGTGTTAGAGTGTCAAAATAGCGCTGGATTGGGGATGTCGGTCTCAGATTGAGGGGTGTTGTGTTGGGGACGTGATGGGGCTAGGGGGTGGGGGTAAAAATATCCCTGCACTTCTCTAATTGATTCCGTCTCTTGTTCTTCAACATATCATTAAGCTAAATTGCGGTTCGCAGTTTGCGCTGAATGCCAGACATGTTCTTCTTATATCGATCCATTCGATTTGCTAGATCTTGAACTGTTCACAATCAAGTGAAAGTTTACAACCATGAACTCTTAAATGAAGTCGCTGTTCGTTTTCATTTCAAACATAAGCGTAAACTTCTATTAGATCTCTAGGTGCAAGTCCTCGATTTTCGAGAGGCTACAATAGGGAATGGACGGAACGGGGTCTCGGCCCCACCTTTTCTTCCACGGCAGGGTCAAAGATTTGAAATCTCTATTTTAAGACATTTTTATTGCTGGTTTTCTGCTTTTTAAAAATTATATCGATATTTGGAACCGCGTGCTTTGCACAAATCATTAAATAAAAGACGTTTTGTCCATAGTCTAGACCAGAAGTTAGTAATTGTATAGAACCGTTACAAGTTCAAAACAAAGCGTGAATCTTTATCATTAAGTACGTGTATGGTATGTAGGCATTGGAAAAATGTTTTCCAAAATTTGTGCGCTCCATGTTTTCCTCTGTTCGCTTGCTTTTGCGAAATTCTGTTCAAGGGCA